>CCBP010000460.1:43463-61350 GCA_000765035.1 Trametes cinnabarina
CGCGCGGTCAATGTTGCCATCGCGCGCGGCTTCTGACCGTCGCCGGGAGCTTATAGCTGCGTCCCTTCTTCCTCTCTCCTCCTCTCCGCGCTCTTCGCTCGCTCAGCGGCTCGCGAACCTTGGCGTGCTGGCGATTGCGCGCGAAGTGTACGTGGGTGGGGCGACGATGACATTGTGCGGCTCCCTGTCTTCCCCCGCGACCGTCCGGCATCGTAGCGCGCCGTGCACGGGCTCGCAGGTCCCCGAGCGGGCGTGTCCATCCGCCCACTTGCGGCAACACGAGACGGACGCAAACTCTCAGCAAGTCGCTGATGCTATTGCTGCACGCACTTATCTCCTCGCGGAGCTTGCGAGCTTGCCAATGCCGATTCTTGCATTCTGCCGCTTCGACCGCGCTCCCAGGACCGCATCATCTGCAGCCGCGACTTATGCTTATGACGGCTTGATGGCATGACAGCAGAGCAGGCGTCGCCGGCCGAGCCTGCACATGGTCATTGGCCACACCTGTCATCTCGCGATCGCGCGTAGTACAGTAAGTTAGTAACCCCAGGGCCCAGTGCCAGCTGCGATGCGTGCGTGTCGTCGCAACGCTACTTAAAGGCAGAATGACCGCAGCGCCGCGCGAACGATGATGCATATGTCGCACGAGCTGATGATCGCACGCCCGAGCCTCTCGCCCGGGCCCGTGTGCACTTTCCGGTAAGTTAGCGTTAGCGTTGGGTGCCTTTTCGCGGCGCGGCGTCCGCCGGACGCTCGACGCTGCGACTGTGGCTTTTCTCGGGCGTTGGGTACAGTGATAAACCGGTCCTCGGGACACTATGGTTCCTCGGGACACTGAATTTGCACCTCATCTGCCCTAGTAAATTACAACTCGGACATTTCATCCTATAGGTAGCTCAGTTCTGAACACCCTCCAGGCTCTGCAAATCAACAGGTGAGCCATTGCGGTCTGTATCACCACTGTCCCGAGGACTGATTAAGGTTTGAATCATAAATTCTCAATCAAAACGGCTCGATTTCATCGTTGAATGCGCTGGAAGCCAAGGGACTGGAGCAATATGTAGAAACTATCACATTGTAGGTATATATCAGCGCCGATTTGTCACGAAGGCTAGTTGGTCGAAAAGAATTTGACTGTCCCGAGGACCGGTTTATCACTGTAGACTGTAGTGGCAGCTGATCAATCGTGCGGCGGCGTCTTGCAGTCGCCAGTTGCCCGTCGCCCGTTTTGTGGCCTTGGGGCTGGGAGCCACAGAGGTGACAGGACGGCCCCGGTATCGGTATCGATGCGAGGGCTGCAGGGCAGTCTAAGGTACCTGACTTTTAGTGAGAGTATGCGCAAGGATCTAATGCACTTGACGAGCCCGGTGACTTCAAAGTTGCTCATGAGCGTCCATACACGATCTCACCCTGGCCTTCACCAGACCTGATGGACCGGGCTGCGGCGACGGCTGCAGTCTGCTATTAACTGGCATCTTGTCGTCCGCATTGACCCACCTCCGCGGGGTTGTCGAGGTAAGTATCATGATACCACTCCTGTGTGCGCGCCCCGGCTCCGCCACAGGGCCCGCCGCAGATGCGCGCCGGTGACGAAACGCGAACGAATGAGTATACAGTCTTTCAATTGGCACTTCCCTGCTGTATTCTCCAAGGAGGACCCACTTCCCTCTCTACTTGCTCACTACTACCGCCGCTGAGCACCAAACCCCGGCTCTATCCTACGCGATCCACGATAACGTTATACGCTCGACGCTCGTTGGTCAGGTTGAGGAGATAGGGAGGGTGAGTGGCCGGCCGGCAGACGTCGATGCGCTTCTTGCGCGGGCTACGCGCTGCGTCAATCACTCCACGGACTGGACGCTATCGTAGGCCGGTAACCGGAGGCAGGCCTCCGCCCAGTCGATCGTGCCGTTGACGAGCTCAGTCACGACGCCGATGACCTCGTCGATGTCGCCGATAAGTTGCCCGGTGGTGTCACGCTCGCTGCAGACGGAACGCCAGTCAGCGACTGTACAATAATACCGCGCGAAACACGCAACATCAGATCACAGCGGCGACTGCTCATCTGTATGAACAGAGCCGCTGCGAGGTGATGTCGCGGGGCGAGACCCAGCGCATTCGATAGAATACTCACCGCAACGTCATGGTGCGCTTTGCAACGGCTAGATATGTCAGGATGACGCAGACAGTCAGTCAGCTCTGGAGGGCGCGAAGGTTCGATGGATGATGGTGGCGCGGAGAGACGTACAGGCAAAGTCTAGCGTGAGGCCGTAGGGCGTGCCCAGCTCGTCGTTGCGCGCGTAGCGCTTGCCGATGGACGTATTTGAGTCGTCCACGCGCGAGAAAATGCCAGCCTTGCGCAGCTTGGCCGCTGAGTATAGCGCACACGGGTTCGCAGAGAATGTCAGCAATGGTTCACGGCGGATGCATGGCCAGCCAGGTGACCGGAGATGAAACCATGCTACTCACAGACTTCCTTTACAAGCGGGTCAAACTCTGGCTTCGCGCTCAGAGGGACGATCAGAACCTTCGTCGGGGCGACAACTGCTGGCAGGGACAGGACCTAGACGGGCGTACGGGGGGCCACAATGAAAAGGGGAGGCGCGCGAGCGGCGTCAGTACATCGGGGGGCATGAGCTCATGCGGACGACTGCAATGTACTCACCCCGCGCTCGACGTCCTGCTCTCGGCTCCAGAAGCTGTGCTCAAGGAGGGCATAGAGGATGCGGCCGAGGCCAAACGATGGCTCAATGACGTTCGGTGTAAACTCGCGGACTGAATAGGTGATCGGTCAGATGACATTGCACCCCGAAACGGAGGTGCGTGCACGACTCACTAGATTGCTTGAACGTCTTCTTCTCGATGGTCAGAAGGTCAGGCGTGAGCTTGAATTCCCTGCCGTCGGAGGAAGTAACGGTAGTGGACCTGAGATATGAGACGGGTCGTGTGAGCAAGAAGCGGGTGATATGCGTGTCAACACCGCGAAGCAAAGCAGTTCCTTACCCCTGCGCGAGCTCACCCTGGAGCTTAGCCAACAGCGCCTGGTCCATGCCCCCGACGATGTTCTGAATGACGGCCGAGTCTTTGCCAAACGTCTTTCCGAACGTCTTCTTGTTGAACTCCGCAACTAGCTTCTCCGTGATGATGGGTTCCTTGAGGGCCTGGCGGACGACAAGTGGGTGACCGGTTTTGGCGGAGTGCACGGACAAGTCATACGCGGCGCGGTCTGCGCAGCCCACACATTCAGTCCAGCCATACGAGTTCTGGATCTCGGCGTCCCAGCAGTCCATCGCGTAATGCGCCATCTCATTGGCCATGTGCTGGCGGAAGCGCAGACGCGTGCGGTCGATACCGATCTTGAGCAGGAATTGGTGGATGCGCGCGAGGAAGTAGCCAAGCGTCTCGTTCGCAACGATGTCCTTGTCGACCGCATCCCCGATCTTCATGCGCGTCACCTTCGTGCTGCCGGCGGTCTGGGTGTGGCGGTCGAGAAGGTCAAGCTCGACGTCGCGGACTTCCGAGAAGCGCTCGTGGCGCTTGTCCTCCGGGTCGACGTAGTGCTCGATCTCCGCCATAGTGAACTCACGGACGCGGAGTAGGCCCGCGCGCGGAGAGATTTCATTGCGGAACGAGCGGCCGATTTGCGCAGAAGCAAACGGAATGCGGCCGTCGTTGAACTCAAGCAAGCGGGAGAAGTTGAGGAAGTGGCCCTGGGCCGTCTCCGGGCGCAGGAAACCAGGGTGCTGACCGGTGGGACCAATGCTGCTGGCGAACATGAGGTTGAATTGCTGCGGCTCGGAGACCTCGTTGTCCGTGTCGGGGTTCCTGATGTCGTACTTCCTGCAAAGCTCTCCGAGCTCTGGGCCAGAGTAGTTGTCGAGCTGCGCTCATGAAACGCGGATCAAAGATGAGAAGCGGTCGGACATCCGGGTCTGGCCCTAGACTCACCTGCGCCAGAATAGTCTCGTATTCCACGACCACCTCGTCAGGGACCGCGGTCCGGCTGGTTGTTCTCAAGATGGCCCTGCCTACTGCCACGTTGTCCCTCCGACATATGGTACGACGAGACAGGACGGCAAGGTATCAGGGATGTGATCAAGCACTCACCGCCGTAAATCTCGAACGCGGGGGCGTAGAAGAATCTGCGGTTAAGCAGGGCCTCGAAGCGGGACTTGTCGAAAGGACGAGCGGTTTTGTTGACTTGGTTGTTGGCCATGTCTAGGGATCGCGAGTGGTTCCAGCGAGCTAGAATGCGCGATGGAGGAGTAAAAGTACAAGAGCGAAGTAGACGAGCAGCCCAAAATTCAAATCCGCATCCAAAAGCAGCGTCGGAGTCCAGTAACTCCTCCAGACTCGCTGATCAGGATAAACGCGACTCGTGACGCGATTTTACACAGTCACAGCGCATGACACTCCGCGTTCTCCGCCAGTTGTTCCTCGGGCCCATTACAGTCAAATTCTCTCATGGCCTGCCTGCACGAGATAGTTGGCTCCCAGGCAACGCGCAGCGGTGCGCTCAACTTGCCCTTTGGCGCATCGCTTCATTCGTTGTCTACACCAACGCCACGATAGAACCTCCCTGTGCAGCTTGCAGACCATGTAAGCCGAATACGTCTAGCAGTTTCAATCTTCGAGGAGAGTTGATCGATTGTTAACTTCCAGTACAGCATGTCCAGCATTCCAGATGACACGCGGGATATCTTTCTCATCATATACCACTCTCCTCTCTTTAAGGCGCACTGGTCTGTGTTTGTTCCGAGCCGTGGCTCGACGACGATTGGGACCAGAATACATGTCACAGGAAGCCTCAGATCTGGCTTCGAACACGAAATCGTGCGCCGATATGATGTGGACGCGACAGGCCGCGGTCACAGCATTCTACCTTTAGGGACCGTGGCTGCGGATGCGCTCCATCCCACTACACCTGTTGACTCTCAGGGGTCATCAACAGCCAGCAATCGGCTTGAAGAGATTGCACTGGATACACCTGCCCCAGGTCCTAGTCTACGATCAGCCAAAAGTGACGCTGTCAGTGATTCACTTTACCTCTATCATATATGGGTGCTCATGCTAGCTGTGTCCTATGCTTAGAAAAAAAGGATCGAAGTGCAAGACTGTCAATATTGGACAAGACAATACGTGTCCGCTCTCGTCACAGCAGAACTGCTGTCCCCTGCCGCGCTTCAGGTCCTTGAGACCGCCCCACAGCACTGATTTTCTCGATCGCGTCCATGCCTGCTGTGGAACGACAAAGCCTTCTGTAGTACTCGTCTCCTGGACTAGCTTTGCCCTAAGCTAGTCGTCAGATATGTGTGTATGTTGATACTCAACAATCTGCGAGTTGATGTTGTAAGCCCGGCGCGGGACGTCGCTAAAAAGGCGCATCTTGGCTGGAATGCATCCCTCGATCTTGCGCGATATGACCGTAGTACGACGTGTCCCAGTTTCTACGCTGCTCCTCCTGCGTATTCTTAAAAAGGGTGACCGATGGAGGCGGGCTCCTATAACTGAGGTTTGCAGATCAAGCTGTACCGACGACGCTCTGATGGAACAGCTTGGAAAGGACAAGCAATCATCATTCCTTGTACCGCATGAGGACTGCGGCGCTTAGAACCACCGTCTAGTTCGCGGAAAGAGCCGAAGTGCGGTAAGTGTATAATATGTGTACTTGGGATGACTCTGAATGGCGTGGATACCAATACCACCCAGTCCTACCCCCTACTGCACACCTCACCCGACCAAACCATACCGACGTGCAACCTCAACATTATGGAGTCGCCTTCCGAGATACGCCTAGTTCCTTCGATGTTACCGCAAGGTGACAATGTCATCTTCGAAGAGTCGTCGTTCTTTACCCGCCATTCTTCCTTGCCGTCTCCCGCAGACGTGCTGGCAGCCGCTCGAGAACAAGATCCCGAAAGGTCGCAATACACATGGCGGCCCCCACCTGTGACCTTCAAGTCACTTAATCTCCTGGTCAAATACGGAACGGAGATCACGATCGCCGAAGGGCAGTGCCTCTGGGCCATCCGACAACTGCTGAAGGAATCGATACCTGTACCCGAAGTATATGGGTGGCAAACCGAAGGGGACATGGTGTTCATCTTCATGGAACTCATGCATGGTGTGACGTTGGAAGAGCGTTATCCGTCACTTTCCCCTGAGGAAAAGTCGTCGATTGCCCATCAGTTGAAGGTCGTAACGACGGCGTTGCGCTCTCTCAAGCAGGATCCAGCAGATCCCTTCGTGGGTAAGCGTGCCAGTCATCGCCTTGTCGCGCACCTCATGCTAAGTGGCGAATGCAGGCCACATCGGACGCCAACCCCTTCAGGACGTTTTGTTCGATACTGATCCCAATTCCGGGCCCTTCCCCAGCATCACAGCTTTACTCGACTACTACGCCGACTACGCCACCCGCCCGCCGTGAAGGGTACCATACCGCTAGTTTCTTATCGGTACGAACTTCCTGATGACGGCCCGATTGCCTTTACGCACGGCGACCTTCACAGGCGGAACATCATGGTGTCTGCTCCTGGCGACGGCGACATACGCCTTGTGGCGATAGTCGACTGGCACCAATCTGGATGGCTACCGCCGTTCTGGGAATGGTGTAAGGCGTACTGGTGTATTCCAATGAACGGTGACGATTGGACTGAGTACCTTCCGATCTTCCTTGAGCCGTTCGAAGCGTTCCCTTATTGGTCATACTTCGGGTTGTGCATTGGCATGTGAGTCAGTAGTCACAGTATGGATGCTTGTCACGCGGTGATACTAGTGGTGTCTCAATATGTATTCCTGTGGTGTGTTATATGATATTGTTCGTGAGCAACACTGTCCCTGTTATTGCACGGGAGGGCCGAGCCCTATGGTATCATCAAAAGCCGAAAATGCTCCAAATCGCTCGCAAGCATTCACAATCCCGCCAAGGCACGATGAGAAAGTAGCAGCCTTGCAGAAGAGTACAGTGGTTGGATCTACATATGCCGGCGATCACCAGTTTACAGACAGGCGGTCGCAAGCGTACACAAAATACGCACTGAGTGCTCAACTCACTCGCACAAGATTCTTGCACTCGCGCGCACTGGTCGCGGGGGGTCACACGCACGTCAGTAGCCTGGCCCGGGTTTAGGGTGTGTTTGGCGGCCGAGACATTGTGAGGAATAGACATGCTGTACAGTAGAGCTGCTGGATGAGTGGGGATGCAGCTGTAATTGAACAGAAAGAGGAGACCGGAGCTAGAGAGACCAAGAACAAGGAAAGGTCAGACCGGTGCCCACCGCGCTGGCCCATATAGGTCAGGATCCCGGATTCACAGTACGGATGCTAGTCACTGCACGCGGTGATAAGTGGTGTCCTAACATGGATTGCTACGGTGGCCCGGGTGTACATGTGTTATATGATATGTTGCTGAGCAACGTAGTCACTACTACGCTTAGTGCGAGGTATAAGTTGCATCGGCTGTCGCGCGTTCATGCGTCAGAAAGACCGGCTTTATGAGGAGCTGCATGAAGTGGCACACAACCGGGTTCGACTAGGAGCCACATTGTTTGGAACAAGACATAGGAGTCACATCGGGAAGTACGAGCACTGCTAACTATAGTACAAAGGCGGTACACCGGTCAGGAAGGAAAGACGTATGGCTACAAGGGTAGCGACGGTGCTGCCGTTCCAACGCAGCATGGTTGCGACTGAGGCAATCAGTGCTGCGGGGCATTCTGGAGGGCCTGGATTGCACCGGGAGACAGCAGTCCCACTGCAACAAGGGTGGACACATACTGCCTCATCCAATACTGGCAGTCGCGCATCTCAATATGCCTCGTCTGAAAAAAACAGAAAAAAAAATGCGGTAAGCGTCCAGAACGCACATGCCACAAAGTCAAAGGGCAAAATACTGATGTTCCCGGTGTTCGGCGAGCGCAAGCTCGGGCCCGGTGCTGGAATGCTGAGTGCAACCTGCTCCATCTGGTTGCTAGCCATAGCCGGATACTGAGGATTGAAGGTGGGGAACGTCTGGATGGCTTCAGCGGTGACTGTCCCGATCTCGATCACCGTGTAGTTCCTGTGCGTCTGCCCAAGGTCGTAGCGCCTTCTAATCTTGTGGTTGAAGCCGGCGGACACACTGCCTGCAACATGGATCATGGTTCCAACCGCGTAGTTGGAGTTGGAGTTGGGGATGATGAGGACCAAGTGGGCCTTGAACAGCGGGGAGTGAAACACGACGAGGTAGGCTCGGCGTACACCCTGGAACGTGCTAGTGCTGCTCGACATCATGCTTGCTGGGTGATCGGGGTGGGTGTGGACGGGTAGGAACGTTGCTGAAGAAAGTACACCTGAAGGCTGGTGCTGCTGACAGGTGAGTGTGGCGAGGATGCGAGTGAAGAGCTGTTGATCAAGTGATTCGTGTTTGCTGCATTTCTACTGCGATGAGCAGTCTGCTTTTATACCTCGCCAACCCACCTGCCGCCAACTCATCACGCTATGAGCTAGCATCAACGCGGTCTCCGACTTCGATAGGCCGTCTCTGGGAGTCAGCACCGGGGGCCTGCAACGACGCCCATGCTTCCATTTCCGAGGAGCGTCGTCCTGGGCTTCTGGCTTTTCTGCTTGTCCTTGGTGTGCGTTTGGTGATGGTGAATTGTTCATGGGCTTCTTACTGCAAGAGCCCTCGCCGCCCACTACCAGCGCAGCTCCGAGGAACCGCCGGTGACCGCCATCGTCTGGTGAATAGAAGCGTCAGCCTTGCTTGTGATGGGCGTTGGAAAGTGGTGGACAACCCAATGGAGTACAAGTACATCTCACGGTGTTCAAGTCATGTACGTGCGGTTCACAAACGACGCCCTTGTGGAAGCTGATGCGATCACCATTGTAGTGGTACTACCAGAGCTGCGCATTTAAGCGCGTCTTCGAATCCGACTACAGCAGCTGCAATATCAGAATGCAAACCACAACGTGGGTGCAGAGGACACAAAGTGCCTCCGAATGCTTGATGACTCACTTCGTCGCTAACCGTGGGTTTCCGCTCGTCAGGCGGAACTTTTTGCATCTGGTTGTGAACATTCGAAGTGTGAGCGCATGATCCGACAACAAATCGCTGAAATCCCAATCACCCCAAAATCGAGAGCCGCCACCGATGTGACCGCTTGTCCTTATCAACAACAGCCATTGTACAGTAAAGAACTGCCCCCACTTGCCAGTGGCCTGGACCGGAGTCAGTAGGAGTGATCCGCGGAACAGGCCTAACCGTTTCTTTTACGCCTGCGAAGACCACCTGCGAATGTTGGGAGGGAAACGAACGTAGCATAGGTTCAGCTGCTGAGCTGCCTACAATGGACGCCTAAATGCCACCAAGCGCGCAAGCCACTCGCTCTTTGCCTCCTCTCTCCGGAGACTCTCGCACATCTGCCGCTCACCGTCGACTGAGGCTCCTCTTGGCTTCTCCGACCAGTCACCATCTTCAGAGGCACTCAAGATACCACGGACTTAATGTACCATGCTTCAGTGGCTCGTCAACCTCCCACATTGCTTGGGATGGTCCCAGGCTGCAGTGTCTGGTCAGGAATGCACTTGGGCTCTCTGACTTAGAATTCCTGTCAACGCCCCATCCTATGCTACGGACCCTTTGGTCTCCTGTCGCCATTTCAATGCAATACTCGGATGCCGATTTGTGATATACATAGGCAACAGGTATGTTTTATTCAGCGCTGTGGAGCGTAATGAACGACGTCGACTACAGGACTGCACGAGCGCTGTCCCTTCCTCACTGCATACATCGCATATCGCATATCGCATATATGTGGACAGGTTCACATCCCAGACGCGGCGCTTGATGAGCGCAGGTAATGTCTAAAGTCGAACTACGGCTACATCTGCAATCAGCCAAAGACCGCATACGCGCACGATGGACTAATACGCACCTTGCAAGCCGTCGTCTATTGGTTCTCCCGAGCGAGTAGATCGTTGAGGCATCGTACAACGATCCCCACTCCCTCCTCGACAGTCTCTTTCTCTCCCTCGTCCACCCTTGCCAGCACCCGGCCGAACCGATCCGGGTGCCATCGCCGCAACGCGTTCCGGACCTTGTCCCTGCGCGTCTCACCGGGGTGCAGCGGCGAGAGCACGAACCGTGTCACTCTCGCAGACGTGATCTCGTCCAGCGTTCGAGGCTGCGAGAACATCGGCCATGGGATGTCGCGGAACCCGAGCGACTCTAAAGTGCTCAAGAGCTCCGTCCACCGCGCCTCGTATACCTCCTGCGCATCGCGTTCCGCCTCCTCCCGTCTGGCCTTCAGTGCTGCGCGCTCGCGCTCGCGGTGCGCGCGCTCCGTCTCCTCTTCCGCTCGCTTGCGCTTCTCGTACGCCGCCCGGTAGCGCTCGCACTCTCGCCGGTAAGCGTTCAGTCTGCGCATCTCCTCCTCGAACGATAGTTCGACCTCCTCCTCCCACCGCCGCCGGCGCCGTTCCGACCGCTCCAGTCCCGCGTACCGGTCGCTGTAGAGCACCTCCTCGACCGCGGGCCACCCTCTGCGGCCGGAAGCGATGATGCGGAAGACGACCTGCTCGCGCATCCGGTCGCGCTCCTGCTGCTCTCGGATCCACCGGACGTCCTCCTCGTTCTGCTCTGCCATCTGCGCGAACTGCTGCTCGAGCACCCACGCGCACGTTTTCGCCATGTGCTGCCACGCGCTGGCGTCTTCGTCTGCAGGGCCGTACGGGCTGCCGAGCGTGTGCGAGCGCCGCATCGAGGGGTATGCGTGTTGTGTGGCCGAGCTGTGCGACGTCGACGCCCGTCCCGAGAACGATGCGCGGTCATTGTGGTAGTGCTTCGGGGAGTAGGGAGGGTGGGGCTGGTGCTTGTAGTACGCGGTGTCAGGCATGGCGAACGCGGTCGCGGATGAACGGTCGTGCAAGCGGTGAAGGATAATTATCCGAATGGAGCAGGAGAAAGGGGTACGCGTAGATGGGGTGATGCGGGTCTGTGTATGCCACCCTACGCGCGAGGACGCAGGGTATGTATATACCTGCGCACCTCCCGTGGCCGGAGGACCGGCCGAAACGATTGTCTGCGGTTCGCAGGCTATCACGCAGGGGCGTGCAGGCCTGCGCGATATCTGTTGTGCGCGTGCAATGGGACCTTTGCCTCCCCTCTTCCTCGTGCCGGGAATGGAGGGCTCTCCGGTACTTACGAGCCTAAGCTCTAGGTGAGCAGCGCGCTGGGGTCCCCTCCTCTTCTGCATACGACGGCTCGCTCGCTCCGTGCCCGAAATGCCTCGATCAGCCATCTTCGCCTTGTCCGCGCCGTGTTCTCCTATATGAAGGTGGACTGGCTGGACGCCGTGCGATAATGCAAGGTCGGCGCCATTCGAATGTCAGAAGGCCAGGGCTGGGTCGGGCGCGCAACCCCTTCACGCTGAATCCTTTGTGTCGAGCGCCATCTCACCCTCGAACCCCTCCCTTCGCTCGCTCAATTGGAACCCTTGCGATGCGAGCGGGTGCACGACGAGAATGGGACACAAGCTGCTGCATTCAACGGGATGATGCCATCACCGACCACGCCGCAGCGTTCGTCTCGAGCTCGGGCTCGCACGCCCCGGTGTGGCAGCAACAAATGGACAAACGCCACTCCACTGTAACCCAACCGCAATCCGTCGTGAAGCTGAGGGACGAACCGTTCTGCGTCGATGCCCACCGTGGGGCTCGATCGCGGGGCTGTTGTGCATCACGCAGCCCCGGCACGAGGTTCGCGGCGAAGGTTGTCTTCGATCTCAGCCCCAGCCAGCAGGCAGCTGCATGGCGACGAGTCGCCCGCGACCCCGTGGGTGGTATCTCTTCGACTCGGCTCCCGTCGTGCGTCTCTGCGCGCATTCTCGTGTTCGCGAGGCCGGTCTTCCGTCGGACGGGCGGTGCGAGAGGGACGTGTTGGCGGAGGTGTGTGTGCGGTGCGCGAATAAGATAGGCAGCAGTCTTACAAGCACAACAGCGTTTGCGACGCACATGGGCTTTCGGGAGGGTCGATAGTACAGTAGGGTGGGGTCATGAAGGTGGGTAACGAGAAAGGATTGGACGGGGTAAGCTAGCAATATGGACAGAACTAAGGTGAAGTGTGTACGCGTACTCAGACGAAACTCTTGGTGCGTGCTTGCGACTCGCGAGCGGGCGCAGGCCCGATGCCGGCCGCGATCGTGGAGGAGGGGAGACGCGTTCAGACGCGAGAGGTAGAGTGGTTCTTCTGATCGGTCGAGAGGCTGTCCGGGAGGTCGTCCGCCACGTAATCTACCGTCTTGTCCACGGTGATCTGCACCTATGTATATGGCCAAAGCGTCAGCGACTCGCCCGCGCCCGCGTCTCTGATGCCGTACGCACTCTCGTGCCAATGTTCAGCTCGTCCGCGTTCTGCAAAGGGGAGCACAGAGATATCGTCAGCTGGCGTCTCAGCGAGCGGGTGGGGAGAACTGTGGGTGCGTACAGAATGGCGCATGCCCCGCCCGGCGAATATCACGGGCAGTCGGTGCCCGCTTCCGGAGGTCGACTGGGACTGTGCTCGCAGGATCTTGCGTGCGTTCATTCTGACAAGCGTCGCGGTTATGACTGTCCAGGCACTATCTCGCAATGAAGGCCGGTACGTACGATGCAAGGAACGAGTTCGCGTAGACTGCAGCGATAATGGGCCGGATCTCAGCCAGAGAACATGGGAAGGCTGGAAATGAGGCACTCACGCTTGCTGATTGCGAAATGGAGTCCGAGATAGATCAGGACATGAGGCTTCACGAGCCACTGGACACAAAGAGACGCGGTCAGGCAATCGCCGTCATACAGCACGCACATTTCATAAATGAGAGGGAGTACTCACGAAGATGAGCGACACGAGCGTGGTGATCCTATCCGTCCATCTGATTAGCGCAAAGCGTAGACGCACAGGGCGTGTGCGACGCACGAGGTGAGCAAACCGTTCTCCACGGTGTATAGCGTGACGGAGTCAAGGATGTGATCGAACCTAGAAGCGGAGATGTCAGGCTTGTATCCCCACAGCTGCAGCAATGAACGGAGGGAGAGCCGTACCTGCCGGTCCCGGTACGATTTCTGCGGAGGTAATAACAGAGGCCGCCGGTGATCAGGAAGTCGACGACAGAGGAGAGGACGAGACCCAGAGTGAAGACCCACTAACGGAGTGGTCAAGGGTTAGCAGCTGTGCATGAAGACTGACTGCCTTGTCAATGCTTACTCGGAACTTCTGCCCGAACTCGTGAAAGCTCCCCAAGCGGATCCTGCGACAACGCGTGAGCCATGGCCGAGATACGGGTCAAAATGCTCAGCTCACAGCTCCACGGTCGTGACTACGAATCCAGCACGTGAGAAGCGTTCTCGACGCAGTATAAGCTGATAGACTCACCGAGTGCAGCAACTGCAAATGAGCACCAGCATGAAGTCAGGATGGTGATCAACGCCTGACTACGCTAAACATACCGACGCGCGCTACTGCGAGGACGGTCTTGAGGCATGAATGAGTTCGGCGCCAGTACGGCCAGATGTGTGATGACTCACGATTGGCACGGTGATCCAGTAGTTTCCCTTGCTCACTGTATACTGTTAGTGAAATTCCTAAAGGATGCATTCACGACGGCACATACGCTTAAACAGTCTCATGGCAAAGAATCTAGCGGACGATCCGTCAGTCAGGCAATGACAGTGGGCGATAAGGTCCTGTCCAACTTACAGATGAACCAGCACGGTGAGCACCGCCTGTCGCACAGTAAGTTAAAACGACTATAGGATCTGCCTGTTGGAACTCACGGTCAACGCAATAGAAATCTGGTCATGTGAAGGGTTCAGATATCTATACGAAAGAGTGGTCCGGCCTCACTTACCCCAACAGCCCTAACATCTCGCCGATGTGAGACTCAAATGAACCGGAGCGAAGTTATCACTCACCAGAATACATGATCCGTGATGTCACCGCGACCAAAATTGCTCACAAAGTACATATAATTCGCCACAGCGATCATCACGGAATGTAGAAGGTCCAGCATACTAACACAGAGGTTATTGGGTGCCTCGGCGAAGGAATGATACCACGCTTACAAGACTGTTGCTACCTGTTCGCTGGTGAGAAAATGGTCCATGAGGCAGATATGCTACATACCTTCATCTTCGTCGAGAATTGGTCGCGAGTGAAGAGTCGGAAATACAGGACGGTCTGCATGGCCACGACGCCCGTCAGGCTGAACCGTAGTCAGACGGCTTTCCGACGAACAGGTTACGAAGACATACCCAGTGCACACCATCCCCCCAAGCACAAGGGCACCCAAGCTGGTCTTGAGGTTAGACTCTGAGATTGCGACCATCTTCAACCGTTTTCGTCCAGCGGGACGGTCAGCATGCACGAGCGGAGGAAGGGGGAGCCAAGCTTGGGCACGGAAATTCAAACGGCGTATTTGAGGGTGGCCTGCCTGTTTGGAAGCGTCCGCGATCTCCTGGCAATTTGGGACCATGGCACACGCGATACACACAACGTAATTGTACAGGGCAGCCGGGGTAACGTCGGGGCCAGTTGTTGAGAATCCATGAAGTTAAAGGCGTCCGAGTCCCCAATTGAGTCTCATCCCAATTCCCAACTTTCAAATCGGTTTCGCCGAGGTGTACGCCCACAACGAACGCGCGGCGCGCTTGGTTCCAGTGACCTTCCACCCGGCTTTGCGAGCCAGCGCCGAAATCTCCCACAGCGTACGTTCTTTCGCAATTACCTGGGACATCATCTGTGTGTATACGCACGCGGTCAGCGCGGGTTCTGTCGCTCGACTGATTGTTGACGCTTCAGGCGCGTGAGACTTACCGAGAGATCATGCAGGTACCCATGCGCGCTCGCTCTCCCGAGGTACGCGAGGAGAGGCGACCCTTTAGGGGCCAGTGAGCGGACAGGCCCCCGGGATCGGCTCGTCCCCTTCCGTATCATCTACGCAGGCCAGCGGGAGAAGCATATCGACAATCACAAGTTGAGTGGCGGGGGCTGCCGCGTTGCGCAAGTGGCGCAGCATCCTGTTAGCGGTGAGGATTCGTTCCTAAAGCACCTGTGCGTTGTACAACTCAAGACGGACGTACTTCACCACATCCTCGTCGGGCCAGTTGTGCGTGCAGCCACGGATGAGGTAGACGGCAGGCGCAGGGATTGCACCAAACCCAGGCACCTCGATCATGCGTGGCTGCGGGTCAAGAAGCTCTGAGCCTTGAACGAAACACGCCCGGAGTCCAGCAGACTCTTGTGCGACGCGCCTCATACCTGCCCGAAGATGTTAAATTTAGCAGTTGACACGCTCGGGCGGGTGGCGCATACCGTAGGTGCGATCTGGACTGCATGCGGCCTATCTTCAACGACGAAGCAGAGGTCCGGATACGCCTGAGCGAGCACTATAGAGGTCGATCCAACCCCTCCCCTGACATCGATCACGATGGAGTCGTCCGCGAGGTCCTTCCAGGGAAAAGCTGCACAGTTGTATAGTAAGACAACTCGGGACAAGCTGATATCGCCAGGCGCATACCGTCAACTATGTTCTCAGATACCTCCCATCCGCGCGCACCGGTCATCACGCGCCCGAATTCGGTGAGGCGGGCCTTATTCTCTGATAGCTCCAGCCAGTCAAAGTAGCCGAGCTCCGTGCGGAACGCGAGGTTGCAGCGCGTTTTGTAGATCTTGGGCAGTTTGTCATTGCCGTCTCCATCCAACAGCTTTCGAACGGTCACGGCCCGTTCTCGAGTGGGCAACAGTTGGTCGCTGAGGTGGCCAAAGGCCTTCAGAAAGTCGTCGCCGCTGTCATTAAATAGGTTTTCAGCAGTCCATACGTACGCTTGCGAAATGGGTCGAGCGACATACGCCATGGCGACCAGCGCGGCAACGCCGTCGGTGTCATCGTGCTTCTTCTCCGGACTGTGAACGGCAGATCAGTCAAGGAGGTGCACACGTACTCACACATATGCCAACATACGCAGTCATGGGCTGTTCGGGGGTCTTTCCGGTCAATTTGCGCCGAGAGACGATTGTTGGCGAACACATCCGGCTTGACCTCCCGCAACCAGCGGTAAGTTGTTAGGAGCCGCAAAATGTGGCCTATCCGTTGACGAGAGGGTCAGATTGCGTTCGAGACGTCTTGATAGCGGCGGCGTACCGAGACTGAACGGGTCAAGAAGCTCGGCACCGGTCCTGTCGCGTTCCGAATGTCGTCGATGGCGTGGGCGATGTCCCAAACGTGCATTCCTTTGTCCCCTGCGGCACACAGAATCTCGACAGCGTGAGACTCCTCGAGGAACATGATGCACGAAGCGAGATGATCCTATCCGCCGGACAATGAGCATGTACAGTATGACGGGCAGCATGGAGAAACGGGCACCGCCGCCGGCTCACGCTCGTGACCGTGACCCCATCGATGAGCTGGAAGAACAGCCTCTGCCAGTGCAGCGACGCTGCGAGCTGCCCGCACGCTGCAACGGCGCAGTTGGTGGTCTCGACGACTCTGGGCTCCGTTGTCAGCTTCTCCGCGATGGACTCTTCTGACTTGTTCGGCCCATTCTTGTAGTACGGCTTGTGGAGGGTGGGATCATCGTCGAGCGAGCCACCAGAAGGTAGTCATGGTGCCTCGGAAAAAGTAGAGGGTAACTGCAAGATACGCACCTGCAAGTCCTGCTATCAGGCTGTCTCCTTCTACTTATGTGACGTCTCGTTAGTCGCACCCGCGGTCATTTGCATTATCACACGAGTACCCTCACAGCCAACTCCACCTGGAGGTATTTAAACGCGTCTTGGCAGGCTTCCTTCAGCGATACTTGTCACCTTCCCAAAGACTAAGATCATGCACCGTTGCCGTTGGCGCATGCATGTGACGACCGTCAGAGGGCTGGCGCACCGAGCCCCCACACGGGGAGGTAACGCAGATGCCCGCCAGAACATCTCAGGCTGCGTGCAGGAATTGCAATACCAGCGCAAGGCGCGACGTACCGACGGTCAAATGTATTCTTGCTGCCAATCGTGGACGTGCGCCACCACGGGCATGGTGCGCTCAGTCAGCCGTCCGAGGCACACGGTATCATTCGTTATCGAGGGCGCGTAGAGTTTGTAGGATGGATGATGACGCGAACGGGCGAGCTTTCGCATAAGCGTCCTCCTGGGGCCTTCTTCTGAGATCGGCGGATTGAGCTATGCTAGGGCTGCGACCGGCGGCTTCTCGCGCTCCCATCGAGTCTGAAAGGCTACCTCGAATCGATCCGACATTGCCAGGCCGCGGATTACGGTTATAGAACCTGATATAGCGGATTATCAGCAAGAATACATATCGATAGTATGTCGATCATAGCTACCAGGTATTGCGGTGCGCCTCAACCCATGTTGGAGAGTTGTTGTGAACGACTGCGCACCAGGTATTGAGACGATGTGGCGAGGTGACAACAAGCCTGAGATGCCAACAACACAATCTCAGGAAAGTCTACAATAATATCATCATGAAGCCGTTTGACCAGATCGCAGCGTCCCTGCACGAAAAAGGACCATCCAAGATGACTGATATTACAACTACAGCGATACATCCATGATCATAACGACATCGAGGGAGCGGCAACCGAAGACCAGCAGACTAAAGCAGCGCAACACTCAGAGACCACCGCGTAGACGAAGGACGAGGTGAAGGGTCGACTCCTTCTGAATGTTGTAGTCCGAAAGCGTGCGGCCATCCTCGAGCTGCTTGCCGGCGAAGATGAGGCGCTGCTGGTCGGGCGGGATACCCTCCTTGTCCTGGATCTTCGCCTTCACATTGTCGATGGTGTCCGACGACTCGACCTCGAGAGTGATGGTCTTGCCGGTCAGAGTCTTAACGAAGATTTGCATACCACCACGGAGGCGGAGGACAAG
>CCBP010000460.1:61735-79152 GCA_000765035.1 Trametes cinnabarina
CATGCCACCGCGGAGACGAAGGACTGAACCAATGTCAGCAGAGTACTACGCGGTGAACGTTGGTTGAAACCTACCGAGGTGGAGAGTGCTCTCCTTCTGAATGTTATAATCGGAGAGGGTACGACCATCCTCCAGTTGCTTGCCAGCAAAGATGAGACGCTGCTGGTCAGGAGGGATACCCTCCTTGTCTTGGATCTTAGCCTTGACGTATTGTCGAATGGTCGTACCGACGAACTCCGACCGTCGTAGGTGATGGTCTTGTCGGTCAAAGTCTTGACAAAGATCTGCATACCTCCGCGAAGACGGAGGACGAGATGAAGCGTGGACTCCTTCTGAATGTTGTAGTCAGAAAGAGTGCGGCCGTCCTCAAGCTGCTTCCCGGCGAAGATAAGACGCTGCTGGTCGGGAGGAATACTTTGCAAGACGTGAGTACGAAGCATAGGCGCAGTGAGAACGATAAGACATACCCCTCCTTGTCCTGGATCTTGGCTTTGACGTTATCAATGGTATCCGAGGACTCGACCTCGAGGGTGATGGTCTTGCCGGTAAGGGTCTTCACGAAGATCTGCATGCTGTGAGGATGCAGTTTAGCACTGAGCATACGAGCGAGTGGGTGTACGGCGGCGGTACATACATGGTCGTAGGATGAGAGCGATGAGAGGGAGTGGAGATGGTGGTTGAGGAGAGAGAGGTGGTTGGTGTCGCCGCTGCTTATCAAGGCGGGACGACGCCGGGCGTCTGTAGGCACCGCTGCGGCCAACCGTCCAGACCCATTTCGCCTCCTGATTGGTCCAGACCCCTGGACGTCATCCTCCCGCCACCCGGCGCGTTCGTCCCGCCGTCGCTGCTCGCGTCGTCAGTCTCCTTTTCTTTGTTTTCAACCATTGCAACGATATCAAAAGTTCATACTTCTCGTTCGAATGCTCCTGCCTGGGCTCGTTTCGACAAACACCGTTACATTGACAGTACGCCGGAATTTAATGGCTTCATCTCATTGTCACTATAAGGTTTCTCGGCCGCAACACGCGCACGACCCACGGCGCGTGTATCAGCAGAGAAGTCGCGAAGATGACAAGATATGAGCAACGGGTTGCTTCCACATGCTACCAGCACTCTCTGTTCAAGTCTTGCCTCCGAGATTCCCAGAAAGGAAGATCGATGACCTCAATGTTTGCTGTATGCAGCGCAACAACCACCGCTTTATAACAGCAGTTACATCGAGCCAATGGTCATCCTCAATCTGTATGTTGTCTGGTGGTACCTCCATGAAACGGAAGAAGGCCGAGGGACACTGTTCTAGTGTAATCACCGGTAAGTATGCATCGCCTCGCATTTGGACTTATTTCACGTTATCTGTATCGACTGAGAGTGCGTCAAAGGGTCGAAGAGAATGTCGTGCGAGCTGCTTGGTCCTGACAGGCTCATCCCACGTTCGCAAATGTTGACCTCCTATCGGTCTGGGTTCCCTTGACATCAAATACGCCTTGGCAACCCGTGCGCGCCTCGGCTTTGTCACGGTGCTATTTGCCCTTCTTCAGTGAGCAACCCTGATGTTCATCTCGCAACGCTGGCCAGAGTACCATCGGGATGTATCAGTTGGGGCATGTTTAGTCAATGCGATACTATCAGTTCAACGTCGCGCAAGGGCGGGCGTGCTCGCCCTGGGAGAACTCACTCATTCTCACTGAGAATGGGGTCTGGCAACGCCTCTGCCAAAACCCGTAGGCGCACGTACCAGCGTCTAGTCCCTTCGCGTAGACAGAGGTCAAAGATCAAGAGAGATAACCCGGATTGAGGTGTCCTTTAGGTCACAACATCAGAGTCGGTCTGGAACACCAGATACTTTCTGAGATTAGCGCTCATCGGCCGTCAATGGCTGAGCGGCGGCGACGCGTCTGTGGCTGAGCGTAAGTCTATGAAAGCATGCAAGTTTTTGCAGCTCCAACCGACGCGTTCTGGCGCGACATTTCATATGCAAAGCGTGTCATTCCCTAGAACATGCATAATGTCTGGCGTACATTCTCGAAATTTGGTCATTATTGATACTTTCAAGTCAGTGTAGGCAGGAGCAGATTGATATTTGAATATCTAGCTCAGCCAATTTGGTTGTAATGTACTACTATGCCAATACATGCACTCATGATAGACTACGGACGAGGTGAGGATGGTGTGCAAAAGGGCGATGTGGAGAGGAAAACGTGCTTATCTAATCAGGCGCTTAAGCATGCGCTCTGAAGGCATTCCGCGTCCGAGAGTTCATACAGACATCTACGCCTCGTCTCAATGTCGTGGAATCCTGGAAAGCGCCGCTCTCCAGCACAGCGGGCGCATGCCAAAGAGAACCTTTGAAGGATCCATGCATGTTGACGACGACAACAACAAGTAATAGAAGGGGGCAGGAGGTGCGGTGGGAAGAACAGTGGTGATGAGCGAAAATGCCCTCCGAGTAGCGCTTGACAGCTTCTGTTCACATGTCCTGTAAGTGGCAGATTTGTTCGCTGATGCATAACCTGCATGTTTTGTGTGTTGCAAGCCTGCGCGGCTGACATTGGGCTCCATACACACTTTTCAATGCTACTTTGCACTCTGTGTATGCTAAGCGAGTCGATCGCGGTGAGTGCTCGATCGCGTTCATCAGTCAATGGATCTCGCATAGATTACCAAGAAATACTTGCATCAATTCGTGCTACGGCGCCTACACTATCTCTATCCACCGGGCAGCTCGGTCATCCTAGACGCTGGTACGTTGTTGTTGGCGGGGTTGCCAGACCCCACTGAGATACCTAGCGCATATAGTTCCCTCTTACACTAGCCAGCATGCCTCATGCAGCACGATCTGTCCCTCTGCCAGCCGTTTCATCGGCGCAGGTAATTCCCGGAGTCTACGATATTTGTTTTCAGGTTCGATGGACAGGCTCTGCGTAAGTTCCCGCTCCATCCACCCGCGAATCGCATCACTGACTTTCGCGGTTAGCTCCCCTTACGTGTGTAGACGACGACAGATGCAATGGCCCTATCACGACTGCGGACATCCTTCGTTGCGCTGACAGTGAAACAGGCGTAAGCCTGAGTTTCTTCCCATTGCACGGCATGGTAGGACATGGCCATACTGATGATGCTCACGATGTCCGCGTTCTCGTGCGGGTGAGTTCAGGCCGATGTGTCGGAAAGTCGCAGCATGCTATGCCCATACGATGGCTGATCAGCGTGAGTCGCAACCTTTTCTTGTGTTGTGAATACATTTGGTGCAGAATCTGACCGCGATTCCAGTGGGTGCATCCAGGGTGTTTACCGTTCTTTCAATCGTAGATGATCAAGATGCTCCTTGCGCTCTTCGCCTTTGCTTACGTCGACGGGCGGCAGAATACATAGATGCCGCTGTAGGACCCCGCACAGTCTCCGTGACGCTCTGAAGTGTTCTTGGGATGTGCGCTAAGAACCTCGGTCATAACCACTGCTAGACACAAAGGAAGCGGGCAGGCACGCCTCCGCGAGAAGGGATCTGTCAATGTTCACGTACGGCCTTCCAATCTACGCCCGGCATCCTTGCCTATCCTACCACGCCCAACCCGTCAGTACCGCATCGCGCAGTCCACACAACACTACTCACCCACAAGCGGGGGTAGACACAACAACTGCCCAATCCTACGAGTTGTCATTATGGCGCGCCGGGCGTCGGGCTGCGGATTTGCCGCCGCGGACGCGCATGCGCATTTTCGCAGGCAAGGACCAGGTCCGCGATGCCGCATCGCAGTTCTTGACAAAGGCTCGGCATGGGACGCGTCTCTATGACCGACATTGCGGTACGTAGTACACGCTCAACCAGGAAGATCCGGATGCGGGCATGGCCCGCCTTGAACGCGTCGGGCAATCTGTTCATCAGGATGCAGAAGGGAGAGGTATAAGAGCCCTGCGGGGGGTGGGTGGACCGCACCAAGCATCGACCTGCACTCCATCAACTAGACAGACACGCGAATATTAATACCATGCTCTCCAAGCTCATCCTTCCGTTTGCGCTCCTCGTTGCATCTGCCAGTACCCTTAGCCCACCGGTCAAGCGAGCGACCTGCAGCGGTGGCCAGACGACGGCCAATGAGGCGGTAAGCAATGCTCCTTTTCGTGTCGCATACTGGTTTTGCTCACTGTGATATTTCCTGACAGTGCTGTGTATGGTTTGACGTGCTTGACGACATACAAGGAAACCTGTAAGCATCCTCCATACATCAGCGCATCGCTACCCTCTCCCTATCACTTCTCTATAGCTTCAACAGCGGAGACTGTGGTGACGAAGCCCGTGAATCCCTGCGAGTAATGACCATCCGAGGCATCCGCTCGTAGCCAGCCCCTGATTAAAACTTTCCAGCTCATCTTCCACGACGCGATTGCGTTCTCGCCAGCGTTGACTGCCGCAGGGAAGTTCGGGTACGTCGTTGTCCCAAATCGTCGTTGTCCCTCTGCTGATCGGCGGCATAGAGGCGGAGGTGCAGGTAAGCGCATGCCTGTCGGACCTGTCGATACTCGAGAGGACCCGCCGGCTGACCGTGTTCCAGACGGCTCGATCATGGCACATTCCGACGTCGAGATGCAGTACGCAGCGAACAACGGCCTGGACGACATCATCGAGGCTCAGCGGCCCTTCGCGCTCAAACACAACGTGTCCTTCGGCGACTTGTACGTCCACCGTTCCTTCTTTCCCCCTACTCGCGCTGATTTTCCCCGTTCATCACGTTCTCATCATACTCTATCACAGCATCCAATTCGCGGGTGCCGTAGGGTCGGCGAACTGCAACGGCGGTCCCCAGGTACAGTTCTTCGCTGGACGGTCTAACGACTCGCAGCCTGCTCCAGACGGGCTTGTTCCTCTGCCCACGGACTCGGTCACAGACATCCTGAACCGGGTCGGGGACGCGGGCTTCTCCGCCATTGAGCTCGTGTGGTTGCTCGTCTCCCACACGGTTGCGGCCCAAGACACCGTCGATTCCGTATGTACTTACGATCAATCATGTTTCCCAGCCGTCTGCCCGGTGCAGATTGGGCGGCGGGATGCGATGGTCCACTTTGGCGCTGACGCCTTGGTTTATCACCGCAGTCTATGCCTGGGACGCCCTTCGACTCGACGCCGAAAGATTTTGACGCACAGTTCTTCGTCGAGACTATGTTGAACGGTACTCTGACGCCTGGAAGCAGCCTTCAACCCGGCGAGGTGCTGTCGCCCTACCCCGGAGAGTTCCGTTTGCAGTCGGATGCTCTCATTGGCCGGTATGTACCCATGTCCTCGGATAGTAATCTTCGACCGAAAGTTGACGATGTATACGGATGCAGGGATTCCCGTACAGCTTGCGAATGGCAGAAGATGATTGGTATGTACATTGTGGCGCCCTCGATACCCCAATGCCTAAGCAATCAGCACCTCTACAGTCGACCGCGCGAACATGTTGCAAAAGTTTGAGCAGACCGTGTTGAAGCTGTCGCTCCTCGGTTTCGACCAGAGCACGCTTACGGATTGCTCGGACGTAATCCCGGCCGCCACGGGCACCGTTGCGGATCCCTTCCTTCCCGCCGGCAAGTCAATGAGCGATATCGAGGCCGCCTGCTCTTCAACGCCGTTTCCCTCGCTCTCTGCTGCTCCCGGTGAGCTGGAAGTTCCGTGATCTGTCATCATTCGTTCTGAGTTCGAAAATATAGGTCCCGAAACGAGCATTCCTCCTATCTAAGTGAGTATTGCAAAGGCTGCTGGTACTTGCCCGCCCGGGCGACAAACGTTGTTAATTATAGTCTATAGTGCGTCTACTTGGTCGCTCTGTGTCACCTTTGGCTTCATCATTGGTGATCTCAGTGCGGGACTTGAAGGGGCTTGCGGGTCTCTTACAGCTGTTATAATCATGGGGTTCGCCTCCGCGGAGTATCTGTATCAAGGCCGTATCAGCCACTGCGAAACGCATCTCTGGGAGTCTGATGGTGGCCAGCTAGAGAGCAGAACGCATGCGCTGCTTGAGTGAGCCAAGCAAGACAGGCTAAATTCGTCCAATGAATGGGCGTGCGAGACGCGAAGGGTTGATCTCGTCCCAGACGACTCAATGTCATATCTACATCCAGCACCAAGACTACGGAGGTCCGTGCCGTCTAGGAACGTGAGTGCGATTGACGAGTTTATCGTGCCAGTTCCGATACCGTGGCAAGCACCTAGCCACGCTGCGCAGTGGACCCTCGGATGAAAGGAGGAGATACTGTACCGAAGTTCACTCGCGCCACTAACTGGTCGTCTCGAGAAACGCCATCTCTGTTCGATGCGGCCCGCGCTGCTACGACGAAATGTGGACGCCACGCCTTCATATTGCTCTCATGCGACTGTCCCATCCGACCTCGCGCGTGCCATAGCGGCCAACGATTTAGGAACTACTGGTCAACATGCCACGGTGGGTCACGGTATGCCTTTACACGCTCTACCGAACAAGCCACAGCCGTGCTGTCAGCGCTGTCCAGGAAGCATGGGGCCTGTCGCCTGCTACGCGATCGTGGCCCTTCCGGCAGGTGCCTCGACCCGACGCTCCGAGCGCCCCTGCGCGTATAAGAAGCAATGGTCCGATGCAAATATTCATCGCTGGCCATCGCACTACGATGACGGTGGATCTCTTGCCCAGTTGGCTCCTCGTCGCAGCCCTCATTTCAACCGCGCTCCTGGTCTGGGTCTACAATGAAACCTTTGCAGGTAAACGACTGTTTCCTCCTGGACCTAGGCCTCTCTTGTTCATCGGAAATGCTCTTGATGTGCCAACAAAGGACATGGGAGAAGCATTTCGGGACATGTGTCTCAAATACGGTACGTCGCCCCTCCATCCCTGCGGCCTGGTATCCGTCTGACAGCAAGCGACCCTTCCAGGCGATCTTGTCTACCTAAACGTAGTTGGACAACCGATGGTCATCTTGGGCACTCACGAAGCGGCCATCGATCTGCTCGAGAAGCGATCGTCCATCTATTCAGATAGGAGCGAATCGACCATGGTTGTCCTGTAGGCAATCCTTGTGATACCCAGCTGCCATGCGATACTGACCCACTGTCCTGTAGGACGGGCTGGGAATGGGTAATGACAACATTGAATTACGGGCCGTGGTGGCGGCGACACCGAAGAGCGTTCCATCAATCCTTCACACCAAGTGCGCTCGCACCATATAGTCCCATGCAAGAACTGGAAGCCCATCGTCTTGCGTATCGTGTTCTTCAGGACCCGGAGCATTTCCTTCGCCACGTCCGACGGTAAGCAATATTCTCATGAATGTCCGGCCGATCACTCACCCTAGGGCGATTTGTAGCATGTTCGCATCGTCCATCGTACGCTTCACTTACGGCGTAGAGATCCCGGAGGAAAGCGATGAGTACCTGGTTATGGCCGAACATGCCCTCGAATCGTTCAACCAAGCATTCGTCCCGGGCAAGTATCTCGTCGAGACATTCCCGGTCTTGCGCTTTCTGCCGTCCTGGTTTCCGGGCGCCCAATTCAAGCGCGAAGCTAAGATTTGGAAGCCGCGTGTTCACAAGCTGCGAGACGTGCCCTGGAAGCAACTGCGCGAATCCATGGTACGTCCCTGCGGTATCTGTGTGAGGCTACCTGCAGCCAACCTGATTTGGTGTGCTCTGCAGAGGGAGGGCACTGCACAGCCCTGCATGGCGACCGAACTCATGCAGCGTGCCTCTAGTTTCTCCGGCGATGAGCGCGCTGAGGAGGAAATTGTGGCCAGGAACGCTGCGGCTGTAGCTTATGCCGGTTAGCACCCTATTCTGGTGGCTACGTTCTGTGCAGACTTGCTCATTGCGCCTCTTCTCGGTTGCAGGGGGTGCTGATACGGTGAGTGATAAACCGTATAGGAAACCTACATCTCATTGACAGGGAAGCTTGTGTGACAGACCCTTTCTGCGATACAATCATTCTTCTTAGCGATGGCCTCCTTCCCGGAAGTGCAGGCAAAAGCACGCGAAGAACTTGACTCTGTCGTTGGTCCGCATCGCCTGCCGCGCCTCTCCGACCGCGAATCTTTGCCGTACGTAGAAGCAGTTGCCAAGGAGTGCTTGCGATGGAAAACTGTCGTGCCCCTCGGCTTTCCGCATCGCTCAACCGAGGACGACGAATACCGCGGGTACTTCATCCCGAAGGGTACGCTTGTCGTTGCCAACTTATGGTAAAGTGCACGGATATGTGGCTCGAAATGCGATACTGATCGCATTGCCTTTGATCATCTAAGGTGGTACTCTCATGATCCAGAGCGTTATCCTGATCCTGACGTGTTCAAGCCGGAGCGCTTCCTCAAGGAAGGCAAACTGGACCCAGACGCTTCCGACCCCGCGGACATCGCCTTTGGCTACGGTCGCAGGTGGGCAGCGGACGCTTGATCGTCTCATACAGTAGTCCGAGGTCCTCACTTTGGCGTAGGATCTGTCCAGGACGGCATTTCGCCGATGCCTCGCTGTTCCTGAGCGTCGCCACGATCCTGCATACGCTCTCAATTACAGCCCCGCTCGGTCCTGACGGCAAGCCCACCCAGCTGGAGGGCCGGATGACGCCCGGTGTGATCTCGTGAGTCCTGCGCACTCGATACATGGATGGCTGATAACAAGAGGTACACAAGATATCCCGAACCGTTCAACGTCGATATCAAGGCGCGCGGCTCTTGGGCCGAGTCGCTACTGGCGGAGAACTGGAAAGCAAGCCATTGAACGATATTTAACGGTCTCCCTCTGGCTGGGATAGCCTGAGGCCCGATGCTGCACCATGAATACTACTTACTAGTCTCTTGTCAACGACGAACCTCGAAGTTAGCATTAGCTCTCTATATCGAGTTTAAAGCTTGATTTACACAAGTCGAATCGACGCGCGTCCCCAGTCACGAGATCGCGTCGCGCGACGCGTCGTGCGGATTACGCCCGAGTGGCTTCATTCCACTCCGTTCCCCCGCCGCGTCGGGATGAGTCCCGCGGACGCAAGATTGCTTGGTATGCAGGCGTGAGCGTCACTCGCGAGATGCTGAAGTCAATCAGCTGATACATCTCGCAGGTGTTGGATCCGCGCACGCAGGCAACCATTCATATGAGGGTCGGACGCGAGAGCAACGGGTTCCTCCCTACCGCCCCCGTTTGCTCGTCGCAGGTATGTCCACCTTCAGGACCGCGTCCCCTTCTCGTTGACGCTCAACCCCGCCGTTCGCTCGCTGCAGACCCGCGTACTCGCCTCTCGTCGTTAGCTTACCCACCCTCTCCCTCCCCGACGGACTTCTCTATGCCACGCTATCGCTGATTGAACACTCCGTGTTATCTCCTATTTTCTCTGTGACTCTATCACTTGCTGTATATTACCTTTGGCTTCCCGGTCGCAACACACGAAGCGCGCCGGAGCCGTAGACGAGCCCGATATTTATGTAGCCGCCCCGATTCACGTGGGCGGCTGTTTCTCCCGTAACTCTTCGCGCACTGTCCCCTCTCTCAAGCCGTCGCCTCTCGTCCCTCGTCTACCCAACTACATCAGCGATCAACCTTCGACGGACGGCAGCGTCGATTCGACTAGCGATATGATTACCACATCACTCTCTACTGGATTCATGATCTACTAGCACGACACTAAACCTCAACTGCTCGAGTAGTAAGACCTCCATAACCCTTCGCAGGCCCAAATCCCCATCATTGGGGGTCATATCCCGCTTGTGCATATAGTGCAGTTTTATCACCACTAGCATCGACTAGGCCACGGAAATGTCCATCTTTCCTGCTCAACAGTACTCTCGGGGTATCGTATTCGACCTACAGCAATCAGTCAGTTTAGCGTGTCCATAAGCGTGAGGGAGAGTGGCCATAAAACATGACAAAACGTACTATACGGCCTGCGTCGAGAACCATCTGCGTCCCACCAGGTCAGTTGACATGCAGAAGAGCGCCCGGGATGAGCAAAAACGTACGATCTTGTCGGCGTCCATGATGCTTTGCAGACGATGCGCAACCGTGAGTACTGTCACGTCTCGACTCAACTCGACACGGAGCGTGTTCTGGATGATTGAGTCTGTCTCGTAATCTCCAGGCAAGTGTCAGCGACCTCAAGACGCGTTCGAAGTGGCACCGACCGATTGCCGACGTCGCTGGAAGGAATTTTTTTTAGCTGTCGCGCCTGATCGAAAGTGAGGGGAAAGGAAAGACCTTCATCTAGTATCAACAGCTTGCTCTGTCGGACGATTGCCCGCGCAAGGGCGAGAATCTGTCGCTGGCCGACAGATAGATTGCCGCCGCCGCCTGCAATCTCGGAATCGAGCGTCAGTCGGGCACTCCCGCTTTCCGTGCCCATGTGTTCCTGTAGGGCGAAGAGACCCGCGGAGCGCAGGGCGGCGTTGAGCGTTGCGTCGTCGTGTTGGCCGAAGGGATCGAGGTTCTTGCGGAGCGTGCCGCTGAGCAGCTCAGGCTATGCACAGTCCAGCATGAGAGGTCGGGAGGCCCAGGACACAGCAATGAGCAAGGACGCACTGTTTGAGGGATTATGGTGATGTTTGAACGTAGCGCGTCGAGATTGATGCTGTCTGTAGCAATGCCATCGTAATATACCTTGCCTTCGGTCACGATGCATCGCAGGAGGGCAAGAGTCAATGAGCTCTTCAAGCGCAGAGTCAGCAGGAACGCTCGTTGAACAGGGTATACACGATCCTCTTACTTTTCCGCTCCCCGTACGCCCGACTTTATCGTACTTTAGCGAGGGATAACGTCTGAAATTGGTCGGTACCGGCTCACCGATGCCAATCCGCTCTCCGGACTTCACTTCGAATGAGATCTCGTGCAGCACGCGAGGTCCATCCTGTCATGTGGCTCAGCATGCGTCGTTCTAACAGCCCGCTTTGTCTAGCTTACAGCCGAGTAACGGGCGGATAGCTTCTCCACGCGAAGGTCACCACTTGCCGGCCAGTATGCGGGGGGAATGCCCCCCGAGGATGGCTTAGGTTCTTGTTCGATCGCCAAGTATTGTTGCACGCGTTCGAGGCTACCACGTTATGAGTGAAATTGATCCTGCAATATTACCACGAACTTTGCTGACCTATTTCCTGTAAAGGAACGTCAAGGCCGAGTTGAGAGGATAAAGGAATCCCGAGGAACCACGTACCAGCTACTTGTAGAGCGTTGATCAATCGAATCCAGCCGAGAATCATGGAGCTGAAACCGACTATCGTGGTCGTTCTTAGTATCTATACAAAGCAGAGCCCGGGCCCTTCGCGTGTCGGACTTACGCGCCATGGTCATAGCAAAACCTGTGTTGGACGAGCTCAGCCGCACGACATAAACGAGATATGCAGCCAAAACCGTGGACAGAAGCGATCCCATTGCTTGGATGCGTATGGTAATCCAGCTACCAACATCCAATGATTAGTAACTAGGCTGGAGCCGTACGGTACGACGTACCGATTCAATCCATTGTAGACAAAAGTAGCACGGCTGTAGCGGTCGACCCTTGAGTATGACTCGCTTTTGAACTGGTCCTGAGCACCATACGCTCGAATTGAGACTAGATTGTGCATGAGTGGTATGTCGACCGCATATTCACGAATTGCTTACCCAAACCAGATATCGCAGAGCTGAAGTGTCCAAGGACCGGTGCGCGAGTGTTGCTCAACTCACGCTTCACGCACAGCTGGGCCTTCAGGTAGATACGGCCAAGCCATGCGCCTGCCGTACCCACGATAATGGACGGCACGACGAACAAGGGTGCCATCAAGGATGCAGCGACAACCCGGAGAATCAGAAACACTGTCGTCTCTAATACTCCGAGAATGGCTCTCGGTATGACGGTATCGACTGGAACAACATCAGTACGTTTATAGATCAGCGTGCTACAACACGAGAGCTTACTGGCTTGTATATCCGCTGTACAGCGGGCAATGAGGCGAGACGTAGGAGTCACATCGAGCCACCTCAACCAAAGGCGTCAGGGTCACCAGTTGAGGAAGCCTCCATATTTAGAATATGCATGTCGCATACCTCAACGTCGTACCCAGGACCGACGACAGGAGTTGCGTATGGATGCTCTTCGAGGCGCGAATAGAGCCCATCACGTAGACAAACCAGACAACTGCGTATGCAATTATGGTAGCAACCGTGATGAGGCCATAGATCGATAGGTAACTATGCCATTTGTCAGCTTCACCACCGTCAGATTGGGACAAACTTACTAGAGAACCGAGATCTGTGAGGGTTCCTGTTTCTCATATTGTGCAGCCCAGTATCCCAGGAAGTAAATCTTGTCAATGTGAATGAGAACGCCAACATTGCAGTGGTTCGTGTCCGATACTTACCTGACTATTCATGATGCTGTGCGTTGCTGCCATCATTAGCAGGTAAATCGACCAGTACAACTTCGGATGATTGGAGACGGCCATCACATATAGTCGCACTGGAGGTTTGCAAGATGATTCGCTGGAAGGCGATAGCGCAGGTGCATGCAGTGACACTTACTGGTATCCCAACCTACTTCACCCTCAGCGACTTCCTCAGCGACAATGAGCTTTCCGCTCTTGTGTGATTCCTCCCCAGCTCCAGTCTTTTCGTTTCCGTGATCCGCCTTCTTGAGTTGTTCCTCTTCGGTAGCGAACTCCGTCGACAATAGCTGATCTTCCTCCAGAGTCTTTCCAAGACTGCCTTGACTGATGATGCGCCCATCGGCGCCGAGCGCAACGACAAAGTCTGCGATTGGGCGCACCAGCGCGACGTTATGGCTCTGTCATTACTGTTGTGATTATACGCCCTGGACCATGAAGTTGCTGGCGTACCACTAGGATGACAGTCCGGCCGCGCACGAGGTCACCTGTGAAGCAGTGTTCGACGAGCCATCGACCGGTATGAACGTCGAGAGCAGCGAAGACCTGTTATGAGATACCATGTTAGCCTTACAGCGCTACTTGAATAAGGGGAACCGCAGCACATCATCCAGCAGGAGCAGCTCGGCGGACGAATAGACCGCCCGCGCGAGAGTGATACGAGCCTGGATTGATGAGAATCAGTGCGGAGACATAGATCGACTATAGTCGCAGACCTTTTGCCCTCCACTCAGAGTGATGCCTTTCTCTCCAACCTCAGTCCTGTCTCCGGCCTCAAATAAGCCGAGGTCACGTTCGAGTGCGCACTGCTGGATGACTTGCGCAGACTATCAGGGTGGCCGGATCTCATTGAATAGAACTCGAGTTGTTACCTTGAGCGTATCTGACTTGGTCATATGGTGCGCCAAATAGGATGTTATTCTGGTGAAGTGGTAAGTGCTCGTTCATGCACGCATAGCGCCCGTACCTACTCTGATAGTATCGCTCAGAACCCAGGATTCCTGCGCGGCATACGCAACGCCTCCACTACGCGGGAGGCTAACGAAGTATTCGGGGCCCAATGGCATCGCGTGCATCTCACCTGCACAACAAGACCGTTACTGTTTGCGCCGCACTGGGATCGTGGGGTTAGACATCGACTTACCGAGCAACGCCATCAGCAGAGAAGTCTTGCCAGACCCAGTAGGCCCCACGATCAGATTGATGCGGCCACGCTTAAAAAGCAATTCTCCGTCAATGCGCAAGACAAACCTCCGCCGTGTCGCGCGACCACTGGACGCAGCGGACTGCAGTGCTGGAGTCTCGGCGTCATTCGTCCAGGTGAACGAGGTTTGCTTGATGCCCAGGGTGTCTTCGTTGTGGGTACGTTGATCGGAACTGACCGCGATCGCACCCTCCTGTTTCGAACCCGCAAATTCATCCAACAACTCTGTCTGCATCACTTGTCAGTCCCAGAACCAACCACGGCCGCATTACATCTCACCTCATGCAGGAACCCATTGATGCGATCGAGAGAAACGCGAGCTGCGATTGAGCTCGTCATGAGAGCGATGAGACGATGAAGTGATGAGGCCGTACCTTGGGTCAGAGCAGGTATGTAGTAGAAGATCATGTGCAACTGCTGTTGGATCATTACAAACGCTGCCGTCAAACAGTTAATGGTCGTCAAGCAGTTAAGTGATAGCGACGTACCAGCGTTGGACGAGAACAATTTTGAAGCTGACGGACGTATGAGGAACAACTCCTACGGAATGTACACAAACGTCATGCATACCTGTCAACTCGCCCTTCATAATGATCGTCTATATAACGGGCATGAGCCGTGAGTCTCCGCGAGAAGCATGTAGCAGACACTCACATATGTTGCAAATGTGACCACCATCGACACCAGAGGAATGATGTAGCTTCACGAACTCTCAGCCCCAATCTTGCCATACCCAAGTCAAAGACATACTTGAAGAGGTTGTTGAGCACTTCGAGCCAGCGCGTCTTCACAAGAAACCGCAGCTCCGCCTCGCGGCGCTCGTCAATCTGCGCCGCGACACGTCGTTCCCATCCGAAGAGTTTAATCATACGTATGACATTGAGGACTGATACCAGTTCAGCCAGGGTAAGCCGCTGGCTCGAGAATAGAGTGAGGGTGCAGACTGGCCTTCGCTGGTAGTCTGGATCCGTGCATCCGTCTGAAAACGTCATTAGCTCTCCCGAGAAGGACCGGATCAACGAAAGGTCCTTACCTTGTGCATCATACCCTCCTGATAGGTTTGGATCCACCCGCTCAGGTATCCAGGCACCGGCAGTAGGATGACAAGAGCAGCCAGTCCTACGAAGGCGCTGGTCGAACGACGAGTCAACAAAACACCAACTGTACAATTGATGCGGCTCACCTCCATCCCAAGACACTGTACATGAACAAAATTGCGACACAAAGGTGTAGAGGGGTTTTTATCACTGGTAAATAGCGTGACGCTGAGTCAACCCATGCACCGTAGTCAGCATCGACAAAGAACATACGCATCAGAAGCCACAGCTTGTTGCCCTCAGTGATGTTTTCCAAATCGCTCGTTATCAGGTTGTTCAACTTCCCTACCAGGAAGTCGCTTCTCGGTTTCTCATCTGTCGAGCCGGAGGTGTGGCCAGCTTGCGCAACCCCTGCGCTCTCCCAGGGTCTATCTTGGTTTGCGGTTCCGGCATCGCTGGAGGTCTCAGACTTGACGCGGATACGCAGGGCGTGATGAAAGAGCAGTTCGGTGACGATCGCCTCAGTACGGACGCTCAGCCGATTCTTTATCACACCCTACCCGTCAGTATCTCGCCCATAACGGAGTTTGTGAGCTCGACGAACCATATTCCATTGGTACCACTCTTCGCAGATGGTTTCCGCGGTTGGACCAGCGAAGAACAGCAAGAGCCAGGCCCAAGGTTGGATCGCGGATACGTGACCTGCTTCAAGCGACCTATGAAGCGTTGCGTGAGTGCTAAATGTACGTTGCAGCACAATACCGAGACAGCTACCCGAGAAGGCCCTGGATGGCAAGCAGCCACGCCAGGCCGATGAGAGACTTGATGCATATATAACTTCAGGTCTTTACTCAGTAAATGGCATGTATGCATAGTACACTCACAGCGATAGCCCCCAACACGGCCCCCGCTAGGTACTGGCGCCCTAAGAAAAAGTGAGCTTGAGGCTCGAACCACGAAACATGCTGCACTCACGGTATAGCCTCAAGAAGCCCCAGAAGAGGTGGGTGTCCTTCTTGATCTCCAATGGATCCAGGAGCTGATGGCAGGGGTGTGAACGGATATTCCCGTATGTTCATAAGCAAGGCACACACCCTCAGACTGTCCTTCACAAGGACCCCAGTAGAGTCAGAGCGTGCTAGGGGAGGGAACTCCTCCAATGGGAGATGCTCCACCCGATGCGCTTTCGCGATGGTCTCGTTGAGCCAGCTAAACATCCTGCGCGAGTACCATCCTGCCATTTGTTCCTTGCTAATCGTATCTGCACCCTCCTGCATGGCCATGAGCTCCTACCTGCCTGTTCCCTTGCTTGCATGGCAAAGGATGCGAACGTACCTTATCTTCCAGAGACGCACCGCGCTGAGGGACTAAGGCAGACACAATCACGGCAGCTACAGTCAAGAAGGCAAGCTTTATCCAGAGCAGCACGCCCTCGGCAGCATCCGCGGGTCGCATGGTGGTCGTGGCAAGGGGGAACATGTCCCGGTAGACGTAGATGGACCATGTGAGCAGGAGAACTGAGGTGAGATGGGTCGAGAACACTGAGTCGTAGCACGGTACACAAAGAGACGCCAGCGCCAGGATCGTGCAGTAGGTCTGAAGGGTCAGTCAATCAGCTCCGCTCGCAGCATCCGGTGTAGCAGAGCCCATGAGACTCACATAAACTCCGCAGATCCAGAATGCCGTATCTGCGACCATTGGGCCTCCGTCCCAGCCAGTGGCAAGGGTAGAGATCGACAGGCCGAGCAAAGCGGCACAAGACACTAGCTGGACTGACTTGTACACAAGGATCGCCAGTCCTCCTCTCTGTCTCACAAATCGCGCCAGTGCCGATTCGTGTGGCCCGGCTGTAGAGGCGGTGCCTAAGTCTTCGGGAAGACCAATATACCCATCCTTCGACCTTCCCATCCTGGCGCGACCAGATAGAGCTTGCAAAAGCAGGCTGACGACTGACAGCCCTACTCCGTAGAGGGGAAGGATTTGCGAGTCAGTCGTCCATAGAGCGGACCTGCAGGGGGCGACATGGGTAGTGTTCCTACTGCACTTAGCACGTATATAGGCACATACCTGTGGAGGACGGTGTCCGCGAATTTCATACTCACAAGCTATAGCGCGTCGCGTCTTCCGATCGCCGCTCGAAGGATGTCAAGGAGTGATAACCCGGGGCCCCCGTATGCGTGCTTCGAGACTATATGTCAGGACGCAAGATACGAGACGCTCTATTAGCACAGCTGCCCTGTTAACTCCGAAGCATGTCATGCGAGTACGCGGCCATGCTGCGGCCCTGCGGACTATACGCCGCTCATTTCAAGTTGTCAACCACGATATCGGCGCAGCACTACATAGTGCCACCGAGCACTTCTTGTGCGCCTGCGTCCGCGCACCTCGTGTAACATGCAACACTGTAGCTACTGTATCAGAGCCGTTATCACACTGTCACTGACTCACTGAGTGCAATTATATACTCTGTGGTTCAAGTTGAGCGCTTCAGCTTCAGTACTACAAGGCTCAAGCTTCATCGGTACTCTGTCTTGACAGCCTGGTTGCCGAGTACAGAAGGTAACGTCATGTATAGGCCTAGGACAGACCGTGCACACCGTGCGGTGCAGCGTGGTGGTCATAAGTCAGGAATCAGACTTCTGCCTGGAGCCATAGGGGGTGGGGGTTATACCCAGGGTTGCTGTTTGGCAAAGGGGTTGCTGAGACAGACCCGCTCTCCAGTTACCAGTAGCCAACGTCGGCAAACGGGAATGAACATGTGTCATGTTGCCACACCTTGAAGCCGAGAGGGGTCGCTTTATGTAGCGCTGACCTGCGCGTAACAACTGGTAAGCCGTGCAGCC
>CCBP010000460.1:84085-102227 GCA_000765035.1 Trametes cinnabarina
GCACGCGGAGGTGCACCGGCTGGTCCTCGGCGTGGTTCGTACCAGTCAGGGAGACGCTCGTGAGGAGGTCGGTGGAGAGTGGTGGCTCGAATGGAGGATAATCGATCGGCTTGCACTCGCTGGCCCGCTTCGTGTGCGCGGCATCGCTCAGACCAAGCTTGTTGCGGAACGTCCAAGGCGTTCGGCCGCGGAGCAGGAGAGTGTCTATGCCAGAGTATAGGACGCCCCCGACAACGCCGAGCGGGGTGTTGAAGGATGGGCGGACGTTGCGGACCTCGTACAGATCCTCATGTACCCAGCTGTTCCGCAGCGAGGTCTCGTAAGCGCTCATATCTGCAGGCTCGTCCTCAGAGGGCGACTCGGACGTCTGTGATGCGACGACGTCAAAGGCTGCCTCAGCGGCAAGCATGCCGCTCTTCATTGCGTTGTGAGTACCCTTGATCTTGGGTACGTTAACGAAACCGGCCGAACAGCCGATGAGTGCGCCTCCTGGGAAGTTAAGCTTTGGAACGGATTGCAGACCGCCCTCGTTGAGAACACGCGCGCCGTACGCTATCCGGGTCGACTCCCCTGATAACAGATCGCGAAAATAAGGATGATGTTTCATACGCTGCGTCAACCTCGTATCAGCATCTGAACGTTGAGCATTTGCAGGTGGAACGCACCTGGAACTCTCGGTAGGGACTGAGGTATGGGTTAGCATAATCCAGTCCGATGACAAGACCAAGAGTGACGAGCCCATCGGCCATGTGGTACGCCCAACCGCCGCCGTAGGTGTGGAGATCAAGAGGCCATCCCATGGTGTGGACTACCTTCCCAGGCTCGTATTTGGAAGGATCGACGCGCCAGACCTCCTTGAGCCCGAGGCCATACGTCTGCGGATCGCGTCCTTCCCGGAGCTTGAAGCGGCGAATGGCCTCCTTGGAGAGGGAACCGTGCGCGCCCTCTGCGAGGAGGGTCACGCGGGCTCGGAATTCCATTCCAGGTTCAAACGAGTCCTTCATGCGGCCTTGACGGTCAAGGCCCACTTCGTTTGTGCGCACACCGAGGACGGAGCGGCCGTCTTTGCTGTACACGAGGCCCGCGCCTGCGAAGCCGGGGTAGACCTCGACACCCATCTCTTCCGCGATGGAGCCGAGCCACGCAGTGACGCGGGAGAGAGATATGACATACGTGCCCATCTTGGCCATTTGCGGGGGCTGTGGGATGCGGAAGGAGCGGTTCTTGGTGAATAACCGCATCTGTGTGGATGTGGTGGGTTGGGTAAGCGGGTGATCTGAACGCTGCTTCCAGTCTGGGAGCAGCTCGTTCAGAGCGCGCGGCTCAAGGACCGCTCCTGAAAGGATATGCGAACCTGACGGAGGCACTGGCATGAGCGCGAATTCGCAGAAGAACAAGACGCGACTGACCGACTTCGGCACCCTTCTCGAGCACGACGACGCGAATCTCGCGACCCTTGTCCTGCTCGAGCTGCTTGAGACGAATCGCTGCGCTCAAACCTGCGGGACCTGCGCCGACGATACAGACATCGACGTCGTCTGTTGGGCGTTCGACATTGTTTGGGTCAAAGAGCTCGCGGCTGCGGCTGGCGGTCGAATGCAATGAGCGCACGAAGCGCGTATGCTGACCGCGCAAACGCACGATCATTGTGCGGTGTCTCGGCGAGTACGAGACGACGAAGAGGAGGACAAGAAGAGGAGGCGGTCGGACGACTAAAGCGTTGGCGGGGATTCGCTCCTCACTGTCCCGGATCCGGACTCACGTGGTCTATCCCACTCCTACCCCGCACATGGATCTCGATCGCGTTCTTTCCACGCCTGTGGCTCTTCTGCAGAGTCTGCGCTCTGCTCTCATTCGACTCCCGAAAGTCGCAAATCCAGTCAACTACTATCACTTGTATGTACCAGTAACAGTTTCCAGTAATCATTGCGGCTCAGTGACCACTGTACCGGCAGACTCAGCCCCCAGCTCAATCAGGAACTCATCTGGACCTCCAACTTTCCCGTAACAATCAGATAGACCATCGGCCATGGAACCCGCTCACGATCAGCCGTGTTACATGCACGTAATCCTCGAGGAGATATTCTCTCATCTGGCTCCAGCGGACGCCGCCAGAGCTGCCCTTGTCTGCACCATCTGGCATCGCAACGCGGTTCGCCCGTCATACTCCCATTCGCGCTCGAGCTCTGAGCCATGGCAACCTCCGAGTCTACCTCCATTCCAGTTCCATCGACCCCACACAGAGACCTCACTACCACGCATCTCCTCAGTACCTACTGATGTGTGATATAACGAATCGCGGAGGGCGCAGTAGTTTGTGTCGTCCAATGTAACCTCATTGTCCTGGTTGGCACTATCTCCCGATATCTTGGCACAATGGCAACGACGTTGTTTTGTTTCGAAGTATCATAACCGCTATCACTCGAGTGTATGTACATTGGCATATACAGGAGTTCAGGTGGCATTGAGTCGACGGAACCGTGGAATACCGCAATGTACCCTGTTGGGAATTTGGGACCACATGGGATATCGCTCGTCAGCAGCTCGGAGTCATATCGAACGAACGTATCATCTCGCGCCGTGAACACCGACTACAGTCAGAGAATTGGCAAGATTACCTGGCCGTGCCAGTATGTAATATGCGTCGTTGTAGCGAGCCGAAGCAGCCTCCTTCGAGCCAGCAAAGTGGCACGCTCCTTGTACGGTGGTATCATTGCGTGTAGATTACACCTACCGTTGCACTATTCGTATTCTGAGCCCGTCCCTGCTATCCATCACCGACAAGGAGCGTTATACAAGACTCGTCGGAATACGTACATATGTATAATTACCACATTGTTCGTGATGGAGACTGATGTGCAACCGTTGCGACACAAAACCGAAACGGACAGGTTGTAGCGACTTCGCTGCGTCACGGCTGGTGCAAGAATACGGACGGGAAATGAAGTACAGGATCGCGCATCGCCTGGAGGAACTCGGATGAGAAATGCTCGTGGCCGAACGTGAATTCCTGGTTGGGCAACGTCGGCGCGACGCCGCCACCCGGGCCCGGTCCTCCAGGGGCAGAGCCAGCGGACATCCCGTTGCTGTCAGGCACAGCTGGCATCACGGGGGCATGTAGCGCGAGATCGGTGTTATGCGGAAGTATGGTGGTAGGTCGGGAGAGGTCTCCTTGGGGGTCGACTACGGGCCACCAGGAGTCGTACCCGGGCATATAGCCTGCGAAGGACGGGACGGTTGGAGTAGCACTCGCCTGAGAAGGGTAGGCCGGCAGGCGCTGCGCGTACGGTTGCTGGTGATCAGATTCCGGGTATGCGTGCCTTTGCGGTGGAGGCTGGGAGAGTTGAGCGGGCTGGGAGGGTACCACGTAGGATTGGACTGGGTATGCTGTATCGGTTGCAAGCGCCCCTGGATGTTGGGCCGGTGGTGGGGCGTACACGTGAGCAGAGACGGATGTAGGTACGCCAGCGGACGGGTCGATCCTGCCGCGGTACTCTTCGTCGAGCTCAAACGCCGCTTGCGAATCCCGTTTCTGCCGCGGGGCAATCCCAGGGGAATCCGCACAGGATCGATCGATGTTCACCTTCGCGTTCTGGATGAGTTGTCGTACTCGGACCGCCATTCCCCAAGTTGCCTGAACATAGTGCAGGCCCTGTGAGGATCATCGAGTTATCTATACGAGAGAACAGTCAAGCCGCACCTCCATGCCTGCGAGTGCTTTGATGCACTTCTGAAGGCTTACGCTTGCTTGTGCGTCTAATGGCTTGTGCTTCACTATATGGGAGTTAGTTGAGGAATGCAGATATGTTCAATGGAGGGCTCTTACGAGTGAGGACGTGCATGATCCTGCGTATGCATAACGAATCAGTCCTCCAGTGATCCTATGTCTAACATAGAAGCTACAGCGACGCACCCGGCAGTCTGTAAGCAGTTGGATAGGAAGGGCGGAGCCCAGCGCATGTCGTACTTCTCATGATACAGCATCGCTAACGCTTTGTGTCAGCTCACCCGACATTGACAAAGGGGAGCGGGGAGTAAGTCGACCGACCAAAAGACGCGATCTGCGTTGCAGCGCTCTGGCAGATATCGTACGACTCCCATGGTACAGGGTCGTGGTCCAGCGATGGAGAATTCGCTCTTGCCAGGCTGAACAGTCGTGAATCGGTGAGAGCCAGTGAGCCTCCGAGAGACCAGACTTACTCTGCGCCCTTCGGGATACTACGTGGGGTCAGTTCCGTTGATGACGGCGAGGACATCTGGAATGACTCACAAAGGCCGATGTAGCAAAACCACGCTCGTCCAATACTGTATGTGCATCGTCAGTATGTGTGGGGCGGGACACTGCCGCGCGCTCGCCACCGAATAGTGAAGATGCTCCGGCAATTCGAGGGCCCACTGGAGCAGTCGGTTGTACAGCTGTTGGCGGAGCGTTCGAGGAGACGTGGTGTATGTACGCGAGACGCGATATATCTTTGCCACTATCTCGCCGGTGATGACGTCTGGATGCGTGGTAGCCAGTGGGTTGGTTAGGACTGCAGGACGTGAAAGGGGAGGGAACCCTTAGACGTACAGAGCGAGGACATGTATCGCAGATAGCTGATATACATTCCCGGAACAGGCGAGACGGAGCCATAGCGGGGGTCAAGGGTGCTGGGCCGCCACAACCTCTCCGTATCGTCCTTACACAATAATGAGCGGTTGCTTGCGACATCACCGTAGGGCTACATATACGTACCGGAGGTGCCTCAAGCAGAGGGGTTGAGAAGTCTCCTTCGCGGATTGCAATCGTGCGACCAAGCGATAATGCCGAGAACCTGCAGGGATTCAGCTCCAACGTTGATGCGCAGTTCCACACCGCGAAGGAGGCGGATCAGTGCCCGTACGTACTTATCCGCGATGCAGCAGGACCACCAGATCTGCTTGCGAATTTCCTTCTCCTTGGCGGAGAATAGCTCGCGCCCATTACGCTCCCACTTATCCGGATTACGATTCAGACCGAGATCGAGCGCCTGTGATTGGGATGAGTGAGCGACAGAGATCGGCGGGTACGACCAACCTGGTCCGATGGCGCGGCAAAGTACTCACCATGCGTATGGCCATCCCTGAGACAACGCATCCATTTCAGCTTGACCTAGTACGGGTTCCCTGCGATGCCGAAGACTCACCAACGTGTAGCCAGCCCTCCTCCAGGCTTCCTGAACACGAGTTCATATCAGCTCCGTGCAAGAGAGAACGCAGGGCCCCGCACGCACCAACTCCAAACTCTCGTAGACCGAGTAAGACGAGGGCCTGTACGGTCGATGACCTACTCTCGTGGTACATCGTGTCCAGCAGCCGCCTTGCACACGAGGTGTACTCATTCGCAGTCATCGGAGTCCGCCTACCCTCATTGCCACGTGCATCTCTCTCGCTCGATGTAGACAAATGCTGGGAAGAGAAGGACGCGCTCTGGCGTTCTAATGGGTAGAGGTAGCTCGCGGCTGCAGAGAACATGGCAAATAGGAGGAGATTTGACAGCTTCTGGGGTCGTTCGGGCTGTATTTCGTCATCCACTGGAGGGGTTGGGTGAGCGGAGGTGTCTGAGGCCGGATAGCTGGGTCCCAACGCGTTGTTAGTATCGGCTGTTCACAGTCTTGTCAACAATCTGAAGGTCACCCTCACCCGGATATCCTGCGTCAATCAAGATTGGGTCAGTGCTGATGCGCGGTTCCACCATGAACCCCACGTGAGAGTGGGGTACGTACATCGTCTCATACTGCGCCATAAATGTCTCCTCGTCAACGACCGGCACTGCCGGATTCACATATCTGAAGTACACATCCAGCAGCCGCCTCTGCTCGGATTCAGGGGGCAGCCGAATCTCTAGGCTGTCGCTACTCGGTTCGGCGTCCCCGATGCGGAGAGGATCGGGGCCGGGCCAGATCTTCGCCATTGGAAACTTCCTGGTCGAATGGTAGCGTTTAGCGGTCCGAGGGATGCTCGAAATGAATTGAATGGAGAGCCTCACCATATGCCACTGGTGGCTCGTCCATCTGTGCGTTCCGCCTGCACAAGGAGGTGCAGCCCGGACGAGTTTCCATGATAGCGTACCTGACACTGCGCTCGAAAGTGATGTCCCGCGGTTCACGCAAGAGCGAGACATACCTCATGGTTCTCGTCTATAGACAGGTTCCCGAACGCGTCCGCGCAATCCTCGAGGTCAACATCACTTGCGGCAGGCACTGTGTGAGCCCTCACCGTCAGTCTTGCCCCTTCTCGAGAACACCTATGTCAGAATCACCTCTGCTGGATGACGGACGCTGTGGAGCGTACGGAGGCATCAGCTGCACTGAATCCACAGGATGACTACCCATCCGTCTTCTCGTCCTCGGTCGCTCAGATGCGGAGCTCCCGTCGCCTTGCAAGTGTGTGTCCATAGTAGACGAGGAGCCTATGGACATTGGCGTAGAAGACCTGCCGCCAAAAGAAAGGGACAGTCTCTCGGAGAGACGGTCTTGCCATGCTAGGGTCGGGCGCGTGGTGATGGTGTGGGGATCTGTGCAGTGATAGGGTATGTTAGCTTCTCCAGGAAACTAGAGGGCCACGAACTGCTTACCTCGTGATATCACATTCTCGATGACGGTCTCGCGGGTGGCTCTGGATTCTCTCCTGGCACGATGACTTTGGGCTTTGGGCGTTTCCGTGACTATGGAGGAAAAGAAGTTGTCCTTCGTAGGGTCGATCGCCCGCTTCTCCCGTCCTGCCCTGCCCTGTCAGACGACATCAATGTTACACGATTGCCACAAGTCCGCAAAAAGGGGCACTGACGAAGGGACCATCGTCTACTGTTTCGAGTATGTGGGCGGCCAACTCGTCTTTACGAAGTTCTTCTATCACCGACTGAGAGCGGGCGTCCGTAGAGGACATGATGGCGGCTAGGACGCTTTCTACTTGATGCAGGCGGTGTTCTAGTGCTTGGATGTATCCTTTGGGGGGACCTCTCCGAAAAGTCGGTGCTAGTGATTGTTACCAGACGTCAATTCGCAACACTAACTTGACAGCCCTGCGATGATTGCTCCTACCTGTATAAGTACATTCTGACCAGTTCGGATGTTAGTGTACATGTCCAAAGCATTTAGACAGATCATAACTTACCTGTTCCCAAGACGGCACACGTCTTGCAAGGCTGTCCCTCTATGCGTGCCGGTTCGCATTTACTCTTTGACCTTCTGCATCTGTCGCATGCTAAGGTCGGGCCTGGGTAAGCTCGGATATGACCGTATTCGGTGTGCGAGGTACCCCGAAGGTAGTGTCGTACCTTTCGCGCTCCGCTGAGACTTGCCTTGGGTGCCGGACGTGTTGGGCACAGCGGACTCGTCGTCGGACAATGCTAACGGAGCGATAGGCACTCTTGACGGGCCCGGCCGGTTGGCTGGTTGTCCCGCCGGCATGTCGCACTTAGCTGTTGATCGGATTGGCGGCAATAAAATTCAGTCAGGAGAGTGCCTGGATAGATGCACGTTAGCCTGAACACACGACACATGCAGCAATTTGATGCGATGAGTTGCGCACACTGGGAAGGGGAGAGGGTAGGGAAGTGTTCGAAGCGCAGAGCGGAATGGCAGGCCTCGAGATTCGATCAGATCTTGAGGCGAAGTTGTTGGTCCACGACGGTCCACGGCCTCCGAGCTTTCGGTGACGGAGAATCTCGTATTGGCTTCACAGCCGCAACTTAGACTGGAGTAGCTCAGTAGGGGAAATCTGGCAAGTCCGATCCCTCGGCGGGTCCTCCTTGACGCGAAATCCGAGGCCAAGTCGGTTCCGAAGTCGCACGAGTACTGCTTTGCACTACGACAGCGGGTCGTTCGGGCCGGCAACAGTGTCAGAAGAGCGCGGCACGTCAGAGTCGAGGTGGCGGGGTGTCGAGTGAAGAGAGTTTGCGGTATTACTGACGAGATCCCAGCAAGAGAAGAAAAGCAAGGGACAGCCTGGGTGCAGAGAAAGGGAGGATTTCACTTTCCGTCTCAGGGAGTCGCGGTCTGTGCAAATGGACGACGGTGTACTGCAGACGGTGGCTTAAGTCCCTGAGATGTGCCTGCTTTGCGGTCTCTCCGAGTCCCTGAGATCCGGTCTAGCCTCTGGGCCTTAGGCCTTGGGCCTTGGGTCGTGAATGTGGAGCGACTAGTATGGCGGTGAACTGCGACTCCGAACGGCGAATCCAACAAAGCGGCGTCTGGCCCCTTCCCTCGTCGTGGCATGATCTGCGCTCAAACAAGAATCACATCGGTGTAGGGAAACATCGCTCCGGACCAGCAAGGTGGACTACTTTAGCACCAACACACCCGTAGGCCGGGTGAGCCGTAGAGATGAGATCTAAGTAATCTCCTCCTGATTGGCTACTGGGGACAGGCGCTCCGAAGTGCCCGTAAATGATTCAGGCAGCGCACCGCTATCGTGCTGATTCATTGTGCAGCGCGAACGATTCTCTTCTGCCCGCCAAGGCCAGCAAACAGAACAGGAGAGCCCAGGCCTCAGAGAGACGCGTCCGAAGCTTTGCTGCTGGTGGACACGGGTATTATGAGAACCCGCGAAGGTTCAAAACGTCCAAGTTCACTGCCTGGGTCCTGCTGCGCTAGCCCGCTGATCTCAATCCGCCACAACACTGCAAAGGCCTGACCCTCCGGGGACGCAGTAAACCGGCGACGCGAGCGCGAGACATTTTCACTCCATTGGTACGCTCGACTCCGAGGCACGCGCACAGCGCCGACAACGATCTCAAGCGCGCGATTGATTGAACCAGGGCAGCCTGCGTATAGCACCGTACTGTCGCTCCGTCGCCTCAGGAGTCAGGCCTCATGTCCGATTGGCAAGCGTCTAACGACAACTCGGTTTCAGCTGAAGTCATAAGCATACTACCTAGTATTGACAGAACAGAGAAAGCGTACAAACGAGGGTAGATAAGCAGAGGTGTCGCTGCTGGGTGGCGCTTGCGCGACGTCCAGAGGGAGGGGCCACGCACAATGATATCGGACAGGTAGGAGACCGGAAGGAGGGAGCACGACCGCGAGAAGAGAGGAGAGATGTCAGCGAGGGTGGTCTATTAGACAAAACAGGTCGTAGGTCGTGAAGAGAGATGGAGAGGCATTATAATGAGCAGGAGACGGTCCGTCATGAGATGGTGAGATCCGGGATAATACAGAAAGCAATATGCATGCATCCACAGCAGATTCAACGACCTATAGGTGCGCGTAATTAATCATCTGCACTCTTCGGATATTGCAGGGAGAAGGGGACTTACGACTAGAGAAAGCCAGGAGTAGAGATGTCATGAGGCAGTGCCATTCGCAACGTGGCCCTGGTCCGTCAGGCCCACCCGCAGATACGCCAACACGTACGGAATCGAGCTGTTCTGCCGACACACCGTCTCCAGGTCGTGCATGCTCCATATGCGCCCGTGCGACAACGACGGTGGCGACAACTCCGCGCTGTGGTCGTCCTCATCAAGCTCCGACTCGAACTTCCCTGGGCCGTGGTTACGGTACAACTGGCTCCGTGACTTCGAGCGGGCGTGCGACGCAGCTCCATCCGGCCGACTCCGCCGTTGAGCGCTGATGTTTCCACCGTACGAGCTCGACAAGCTACCGCTCCTACTACGACTGCCGCCATTGAGGCGTGCTAGGGCTTGGTCTATGGCGGATGGATACGGAGCCGCGTAGGCGGAGCCATCTTCGTCAGAGGAGATGAGCGTCTCCTGCAATACCTTGAACGCGAGAGCCTCCGTGGCGCGACTCGTCGAAGGGGCAGTGGGCGGCGTCTCCTGCTGCGCGGCTGCCGTCGCGATGTCGATCTGGCGCTTCAAAGAGACCATCCACTGATGACGGATGAGCGGGTCATCAACGCTGAACATGTACCGCCGCTTCAGACCCGTATGGTTCACGAACGCGACCTGGAACGTGTTGCGCATGAAGGAGCGCTCGACGACAACCGGACTGCTCAGTGGAAGGCCCGAGTAGGCGAGGGCGTTCGGACCCGAGCGCCACATGATGATGGTCTTGTTACCCAGCTGAGTGCCAGTAACGCGGAACGACACCTCTGACGATTTGGAAAAGTTCAGGACCGGCGGGTCAAAGACGAGGTCTTGCCCGAAGAGCTGGATCGTGAGGTGTGGGTCGGGCTGCGGGATACGGAGGATAACGGGCTCAGACTGCATGCGGTACGTGAGACGCGGCGGGAGCGGACGCTTGACGGTGATGACGATGTCGGGCTGGATGGCTATACTGGAAGGGTGTCGCGCCTGAGCGAGCTTCTCTCGCCGGATCGACGCGTATATCTTATCCAATAGGTCGTCAGATACAAGGCCGCGCGGGTCGAAGCGCCTGAACGCTTCAATGAAATCGCGCGCGATGACATTCCGCTTCGGGTACCCTGTGATTCCGGGTTCTTGCGCGATACCGCCGTGCATGACATCGTTGAGCTGAACGATGGCGCGGACGAGACGGATAGCGAGGTCCTTGTCATAGGCTACAACCGTAGCGTTCGCTTCGTACCACCGGCTCGCGAACGAATCCAGGAGATACTCGAGAGGATTCTGATGCCCAGAAGCCGCCTTCGCAGGAATGTGGATGCTCTGCAGGAAGACGCGGAGCGCCTTATCGATTCGGAGACCAGTTAGGCCGAAACTATCCACATACGACTTCAGCGCCGCTTTCGATGAGCGGCGCGCGAGGAACTCGCCCAGGCGCGCTCTATCGAGGTCGACAGCGCGCAACAATAGCTGGCCAAGCGCGACATCGTCCCGCGCGCCAGCTTTGCCCATGAGCGAAGTGATAGCATGGTCAGCATCCTTAGCGAACTGGTGGATGAACGTGCGAATCGTGGGATGCCGCATGGGATTGGTCGTAGCCGATGCCTTCGAGCGCTCTTCGTCGCGGTCTCCGCTCAAGCGCAGGTCTGTGAGTCGCACCACGTTCTTGATGACGAACTTCCGGTCCATGGGATTCGGTTTCGTGGCGTCCAGCAGCGCGTCATGCTCCTGTATGATGGGCTTCGCGATGATGAGGATGTCCGTAAATAAGAACAGGAAGCGGTCCTTGACAGTGTTTGCGTTTGCGACCTGTAGCACAGGTGAAGACAGCACAAGCTTGCGCGGCGGGTCGTCTATAACGGACGGCCACAGCGAGCTCTTGGACCCCCGTCCAAGCATCTCCTCGAAGCGTTCCATGATCGCGGCCCCCACGGAAAGTTCCTGTGCGGGCGGATCCGGCGAATGCTGTGAAGAGGACATCGTGGAGGAAAAAGACTCTGACGTTGAGCGCGTGGGAAAGTCATCCAGCGAAGATTGCGGGTCAGGCGTAGTGGACGAAGGCGGGTCAGGTGGCGATGCGAAACCCGGCGAGGAGTGGTCCGAGAGCACGTACGAGGGCGAAGCTGCCCCACTGTTTCCAGCGCTCATCTCCGCGTCCTGGCGAGTGCCCATTCGAGGCGAGTGCAACGCCTCTCGCTCGGGAGGAATCTCAGGGGCTTGTTGCTGTAGTGGGCTCGGGTGCGGCTGGCCAAGGCGCTGGGTGCTCATGATATTGGTCGGCGTGCGTGACTTATCGCTGGCGGTGCTGTCCCAGCTCTGTGCAGACATGTCACTATTCTCGCGCTGCATGAGCAAGTCAGACAGGGATGGCTTTTTGCCGACGCGCGGACGAGTATCAATAGGTTGCGAGGGCTGGGTGCTGGGTGTAGATGGCGTCGAAGACTGAGACTTGAACTTGTTGAGCCACTTCTTCACCCCGTCACGAGTGGTAGGCAGCTTTCCTAAGGAGCCGGAGGTGCTGGCGGCAGGCGAGATAACAGGTGGTTGGATGCTGAAGTAGTCGGGATGGGATGACGTGGAAGGAGCGGAGGCCAAGGGCTGACGAGAACCTTCGACCATAGGCGACTGTCGGATGCCTGGTGAGAGAGCTTACGCTCCCGTCCACTGTCAGGCAGCTTAGTTGTAGCGCCTGATGATCCCGATGTGCTGGGCATGATCTCCATTGGAAAGCCGTGCATAGGAGAGAGCATGTCGGGCGAAGACGCGGATGGCGTCATGGCTCGCGCTCGATTGCGCTGCTCTTCCAACTGCTTGAGTGCAGGGAACGGGTTCAGCTTCTCATCGGCATACTTGAGCAAGTCTGCAGATGAAGCAGGAGGGACCAAGGAGACACCTCCAGGAGGTGCGGACTGCGGTGCGAGGGAAAGCATTGAGGTTGAGGACGAAGTCGACTGCATCACAGGAGCCTGAGCCTGCTGCATAGCGAAGACGCCATTGCCTGCAGAATCGCCCTTCTCTACCTTGCCGCTGTTGATACTCACCCCGCTCTCGCGACTAACGCTCGAGTCCGTGTTGTACCGCCTGTCCCGTGCGCTTATGCTATTCGTGCGTGAGCGCCGCCCGCCGCTTGAGCCTGTCCGGGTGAACGTGTTTTTCATCCAGGCACTGATCGAGCCGCCCTCTCCACGCTTCGGAGTCGACTCTGCGCGGCATTCGTCCCAGTCGGTCGCATAGTCAGCGGCAGCAGATGGGGAGCGGTCGTGCTGGTTGGGCGTCGCCACTGACATTCGCTGGGGATACGTCTGGGGAGAGGGCTGCATTTCTGCCTCGGGCTGGCTCAATGTTTCACCAGCCTCAGCTGACATTCCTGAATAAGAAGCAGGCGAGGGCGGGACATGAACAGCTGTCATCTCCGGAGACGTCTCCACGTCGACAATGAGAGGATTGGGAGCGCTAGGGCGTTCACTATCCGGGCTGAACTCCATGGATGATCGTGGGCCTCGGACGTCAGTGCCAGGCTCGTCAGCGGATTCTGGCTCTGGCTGTTCCTGTTCTTCTTCGAGCTCTTCGTCGTTGCCGTCGCTATCGTCATCGAGGGGAGGTTCTTTGACTGGTATGAATGCTACATGAGTGATCAAGGGTGAACTGGATACGGTCGAACGCACCAAGCTCTGCGTCCCAGCTGATTTCGCTGCCACGCTCGAAGGTGGTCGCATTCGCCAACCTGCTTCGGCTACGCGTATCGTTGTATAGCACCTGCTCCCCGTCCTCATCCGGGTACACGTGCTCCTTCAACGGCGTCTGAAACGGACTGGCAGGGAACAGGTCGTGGCGGAAAGAAGGATTCTGCGACAGGAACATCGGTACCGCTACGGCGGACGCCGGGGCTGAATCCGACGATGCATTCGACGGCGCATCGGACGTATGGGGCAAGCGCAATCCTGCGAGTCGGTGAGGGCGTGCGGGCGTTGCTGGGAGATTGGGAGGTCGAGGAAGGACACGGTCAGGCACATCGTCCTCATCTTCTATGACTGGCCCACGGTGGCCCAACGGCGTCTCGTAGCTATGTGGTGCATCCCCATTGGGCGGGAACCGTGGTGAGGGCCTCTCTGCATCGTTATTATGCGGCCTGCTCGCGGACGATGGCGGTCGTGGGGGCTCTGGTGTACCTCGTAATAGGTGCGGCGCAGGAGATTGAAATGGCAGTGGTGTCTCTCGTGCAGATGTTGAAAGCATCTCTCGATCATCTCGATCATCAACTACCGTCGAGGCACGAGAACTGCTCCGAGGGGGCGGGCGTGACCGAGGCCTCCGTTTCCTCTTGGGTGTTGTGAACGTCGGAGGCGGGATCTCCTCGCCACCACTGGTTTGATCCCCATCGGCCGCATTGATGCGAGGACCTAGCATGTTCAGCAGTGCCCGCCGTGCCGCTATTCGTTCGCCTCCAGAGACCGTGTTGTTCCGCATCAACCTCGCTCCTCCCTGCGCTGATGTCGAATACTGAGAAGCGAATGAAAGGTCGACTGGCTCGCCAGTGAGTTTGGACATTGCCATGGCACGGGCCGCGCCTGCACTATTCGACCTAAAGAGGCCGGCGCCGACGCTCTTCTGGATCTCATCTAGGGAGGGAAGAGGGGTAGGAGGTGTTGTTCCAGGGTAAAGAAGAGGCGCTACGGGCGAGAGCGGGGAGCGGAGGAACTGCGACGCTTGGAAGGCAGCAAAGTGAGAAGGGATGGGCGAAACAAGAGGAGGCGAGGGCGGAGGATCTTCGCCACCGGGACCAGATATGTAGGGCTCATCAGCAGACGACTCGTTCGTGTGGGCGGCGGAAGTGGTTTGAACGGACTGTTTCAAGGAGGCTTTGCCTTTCATATCCCGGGAACCTCTCGACCGTGTCCGCGATCGCGAGCGACGTTTTGAGCGGGTCGGCGTCCCATCCTCAGGAACTGGAGTCTTCACCGTTTCCTCTGTGTGGGCGACGCCGTTATTGGTCTCCTGGGGTTCCGCGTCATCGCCTTGACCGCTCGTCACCGGCTCGTCAGTCACGTCTGCATTTTCCCCGTTGACCTCGAGCCCTCCCTCAGACGGCGAGACACGGTCTGCATGCGTCCCGTTGGCACCTTCATCAGGCCTTTCTTCAGCCCCGTTCTGCCCTTCGGTCTCTTTCCTCTCTTCGCTCTGCGATCTCTCCCCCTCGCTGACGGCTTCGACGTGCATGGGCGGCCTCCTCCCGTCCTTCATCCTAGGTAGGGAAGCGGCCCGTTTGAGCTTTGCGACGGCGGTCGCGCGCTGCTCTGCAGCAGAGGATTGGTCCATGCTGGGTCTGGCTCAGGTGCTGTGTGGGGTCGAGTGCACCTCGGAGTCTGTAAGAAGGCGAGGGTTACGAGGTGCGTGGCACAAAGCAATGAATTGGTGGACAAACCTTGGGTAAATTAGCTTGCCCGGGAGCTGCGGAGACGGTCAGACATCGACGAAATATGAGGGAGAGGAAACAAGGCATACCGAGCAAGACATAAAGACATATGAAGCGGGTGATGGTAGTCGAGAAGGAAGTGTGTGCGTCGGCGAGAATGCTGAGCGGGGAAGCGATGACCAGCGCCAAAGCAAAGTCAAAAAATCCGAACTTGACCTCGGGCTCTCGAGCTCGCTGCGGAGCGCACCGCCGGTCTCTGCCTCATGGCTTCCTCCCCCTCTCAATATCTCTCGCTCTTCGATTGACACCTCACTCATGGGCATATCTGCTGACGCTATGCTTATGCACTCCGAGAGCGAAAACGAATGCTCAATGTCCTACGCTGGCGGGCTGGCATGTCTCCTGACCGAAATTTGACTGTATTCTCCGACCATCAACCTTGTACTGCTTCTTGTTTCGATCGTGCTTGTAAGTAGCTATCCCTTCCTGTCTAGTCTAGATGGAAAACAGGCAACAGTGGCTTTGTCTGCGTTTCACATGGCCATTTGGCGCTCTCTGGGCCTCTACTGCCGATGGAATGCTGAGTCCCAGGTAAGCCAACCTTTTTCTGTTCCCGGAATTTAGCACGCTCGCTATCCCGCTGGATTCGATATGAACCTGTCATATATGGTCGTCGGGACCGCTAGGCTGCTACCGCTCAAGAGGTAGGTCTGCTGATAGGTACGCCCGCATCTCCGCGGTTGCTTTGGACAGGCCATCTCCTTGTATTCTTCTTTGGGAACAGCAAGGCCAATCGCATGGTTTGATAGACACTGAGGATTTATTCCACTTGTCGCGTCCTTCCATCGCGCCGAATCACGAAACTCACAGGTCGACCCGACCGGACATGGAAACGGGGTTCCTGCACCATATGGTAGATGAAGGGCGCTCTTGCTCGGCTAATCTGCTCGTCTTCGCCGCCTCCTACAATGAAAGAAGTCAGGGTGAACTTCTGCCTTGCCTGATGCATGAATCACGACATGATCCATGAGAGAATAGCGAACTTTGCAGGGGAACATAACCGACGTTTTCGCAATGCTCTCATTGAGGCGTTCAGAACACTAGAGTGGGGGCATAGGGTGCTGTAGATTAATGTCCGCGGTGAGGTAATAGATACTTTTAACTCTATTATCATGCTGAGGCAGGCGAACTTCGCTCCTGGCTCTTCTGTGTACTGGCCGGCTTGTCCGCATCGGACGACGGCGACGCTGCCTGCGTCGGAATCTCAGCCGTCTCTGCGGAAGGCACAGGCCCATCAGACGGAGGGAGGTCCTCGTCATCGTCGTCACGCATGATTTCTACAACCCAATGAGCTCCCGCGACTCCCTCGAGTGAGCGAACCTTGACGACTCACCATCACCGTACACGTCGGGATGCTGCCTGAAGCACTCCTGCATCGCCTTGAACTTCTCCACGCAGTCGATGCCCTTAGGCTCCGCCTCGGAGAACACGAAGCACGAGAACGCCTCGCGGAACTCCATCCCGCACGGCCCGTATGCCATGCCGCCCAGGCAGGGACAGTCCCAGTTGATCTCGCCCGTCTCGGGGTTGAACGCGCCGCCTTGGCCGCCGCCGCTACTCTCGCCCTCCTCAGGCTCGCCGGTGGCGGAGGGAGGTGCTTGCCCTTCGGCTGCAGGGGGATCTGCTGAAGCGGGCTTGGCCGCCTTGGATATTGACGGCTCGTGCTCGGCCGCGGTGGAAGGCGAGTTGGAGATGGCTTCCGGGGAGGTGGCGGACTTCGGGGTAAGAGGGACCTGCTTGGACGCTGCGCATATACACGACGTGAAGCGGTGTACGGAACTACATCCATATTACCCAATGCTCACATGAGGAAGGAGAGTCCAGCGCTATCCGCTCACTGTACGAGCTCCAGACGAAGTAAGAAGCTGCCACGGCGGATGCCCCGAGTACAGCGCGCACGCGAGAAGGACGCGCTGACGCAGCAGAGCGCGCCGACGTGTGCAGAGAGCGGCGAACCAACGAGCTGGCAAACGTCCGGAACATGGTGGAGCGAAGCGGAGAGCGTCGTAGAGAGCGTCGAACAAGAGAGGGACGCGGAGGACGTCGACGCCGCGACTAACAGTAAGCACAGAGCATAAGCGCCCTTAGCGCGGGGGAAATTTCGCTGACGCGCCGGAAGCGGCATGCCCAATCGGGGCTCGCCGGATGACCAATGCCCACCGATGGGCGTGAGAACCCGACGTTCCCTGGAAAAGGCGATGGGCGCGAGGCTTGTCACTTGTAGGAAGAGAGTCTCGGTCGCAGATCTGCTCGGGGGTCAGAACATTCACCATATGAGCTTCACCACGAAATTTCTCTACCTGCCAAGTACACGGCGGACAAGCACCCTTCGCGACGCGATGCGATAGCCGTGTCATATATACCTACCGTTAATTTCACTATCAGGCTATGACAGGCTATGACACGCCTATAACAAGGCTATGGACTGAAATTGGGACACGTGACTGTGTTTTGTTTTCCTTTCACCCGGCTATACCACCGGAGACAAAGGAGGCTCTACCTCCCATGGTATGTATGCCAACTGATGTACACGTACATCTCATTCATACACTACAATTGACTCATGATACAGTACTCATGATGAAATCTCAAGGCCCACCTATGACCCTTCCGTAGGCGGGTGCATCATCCTCTCGCTCGCCGGCGTCCCTTCTACAATAACTTTGTGCCCAACTCCAGCAGGAACACACCCCTCTCCCAGCTCATGCTCAAGCGCAATCTTCGCGGCAAATCCGGTACAGTGCATCGGGAGCACGTATGTAGGAGCCGGCCGTAACTGGCTGGCGAGATAGTCGACCGTGGGCGGAATACGGTCGACGAGCTCCGTGCCTGCTAGATGCAGACCGCCGATGATCTGTCGATGGTAAGCTTCGGATCATTTTCACATCGACTGGTGGGACGGACCATATATACCGGACGGGAGAATTTATCGACGGCGTCCTTGACGACGTTGACGATACCGGCATGTGAACACCTGGGACGAGTGAGCACTCCTCCCGAACAGCGCACTGAACGACCACAATGCTCACGCGGAGAATATGACAAGGCCCTTTCCGACCACATCGGTCGCGGCGTAACGCTCGTCCATCAAGTCCTGCCGTCACGCGAAGAGGGTCAGCGCGCCGATACGGACACATCCCAGACGCACGCCCGTGCACACCTCCTCTTTCACCCACTCGCCTTGGCCTTCCCGCTCCACCCACCGCACGCCGCTCGGCAGACCGCCCTCAAAGTGCGTGACGCGCGGGATCTCCCCGCTCACCCACACCGTCCCTCCAGCGACGGCATGCCCGTCCGCGTGCTTCTCCACGACCCCTCCCAGCGCCTCGATCTCCTCGAACTTCGGGTCGTCCGGCAGCCGCCCGATGATCCTGCCGCCGTGGGAG
>CCBP010000460.1:106562-139952 GCA_000765035.1 Trametes cinnabarina
TTCATCGTCTTGCGAACGGCGACGCTGGGGGACGACAACCCGAAGTGGGATGGCGCACCTGTGAACATGTATCTGGTGAGTCTGCTCCGCCCCGTGGTCCCTCCGAGTTCTCCGACATGCCCGATACTCACCGGGCCACGGACAGATGTATAGACCCGCGAAGACGGCCGCTCGCGCGTCGGATGAGAAGGCTGGTCTGGAGGTTGTTTGAAGCAATCTGTCTAGAACCAATTCTGAGAAGACCTGTCCCGTACTACCTTCCATCACTCATATCCACTGTCACCGCTCACCACTCAACGACGCTGCCTTTGTACAATGCAGTCACCTCCGCGAGATGTGGAAGCGCCAAATATTCCGACCGCGAATATATAGCGCTCGAGCTCGTCTACGATATCCACAGATCAGTCCTCTATAGTACAACCCAAGATAGTCCTCGTGGCCAACGAAGTATGTCATTGGACCTGATCCAGCTACATGATGATGCGTTGCTAGCGCCTCCACGAAAGCGGGAAGAGCAGTGAGCCCGCGGTGGGGGATGACGACCTGCGAGAGCAGGGGAGACCGTAGCAGCAATGAAAGCAGCAACACAAACAGAATAATGTATGGCAAGAGAAGAACTTAGGCGGCTTGCCTGTGGGGAGATTGACGATCGCTCAGCATACGGGCACTGGACGCTACGAGGGTGACCGACTTACGCCATTCCACCATACCCCATAGCAGCGCCTGATTCTGCGAGCTTGCGCTGCCTGAAAGCCTGCAGGGACGGCGAGTCAGCGGGAAAGCTCAACCACCGTGTCCAGGAGTGACAAACCTTGCGATACTTGGTGCGCTCGTAGGTGACGAGACCGACGACGATGAGGGCAATGACCGAGATACCAGCGAAGATACCGAGACCGATGGGCAGAACCGAGAGATGGGTGCCAGGAAGCTGGAAGGACGCGGCGCTCGATTGTGCGGTGTCCGCGGCGGACGTCGCGCTGCTGGCGGTGCTGTTCGCGAGGTCGCCAGCGGCGGTGCCAGTGCCGCTCGGCGCTGGCGTCGCACTCGCAGCAGCGTTGGTGTCAGTGGCGACGGCAGATGCGTCGATGGTCGAGAAACCCTGCACGACGGGATCAGATCGAACAAGCCTCTGTCGGATGGTGATGTACTTACAGCAGCGGATACAGCACCTCCACCGGGCGCAGGAGATGCAGTAGCCGTCGCCTGGGACGAGTCGCTCGCGCCAGTAGCCGTCGCCGCTGTGGTACCCGTCGCGCCGGTGGGGAGGGCGGAGCCTGGGATCTGGGACACGCCCTGAGGACGAGGTAGATAATGAGTTAGTCGAAAGCCCTGCCGCGTGCGGAATGCTCATCCACTCACGTTCACACCGACCGCGCCTGTGGTGGCAGGGGCGGACGCGCTGTCGGTAGCAGTCGCTGCGCGCGAGTCTCAGCGCGAGGACTGACGAGAGGGAATGAGCGCTTAACATACCTGAGGCCGAAGCGTCGGTCTGGGTGGCTGAAGCGGGGCTGTCTGTGGCCGACGCGCTGTCCGACGAGGACGAGGCGGAGTCTGATGAGCTTGAGCTGGAAGAGCTCGAGGAGTCGGTGCCAGACGAGCCAGAGGCGTTGTTGCCGCTGCTCGTCATGGAGATGGAGCACGACTTGGTCTCGCGAACGAGCGGCTCTCCATTGTCTCCGGTGATGGGGTCGAGCGTGATGGTGCACGTCTGCAGCATCGGCCCCACGGCGCTGCTCAACAATTAGCAAACGTGTTAGCTGCCATGTGCGAGGGCGGCGACTCACGTCTGGATGGTGTTCGTTGTCTGGACAGTGGTCGATTGGCTGAGGTTGTCTCCATCCCGTGCGAGACGGAGGGAGGAGTTGAGCGTGCGCTTCTGCGAGTCTAGCGGCACGGCGTGGACGACAGCGAGAAAGAGGAGAAGGAGCGCAAGAGTCGCAGACTTTGACTGGCCGAGCATGATGGGCTAAGAACCGCAGACCAGTGAATGAATACGAGGAGCAGCAGGAGAAGCAGAAAGAGGGCGAAATGCAGCGGAAACCGGCTCCGTGAGGACGACGCGACGTGCAACGGCGACGAAGGTGGAAGAGGAAAGGAATGGAATGGCCCCCAGGGCAGAACAGCAGCAGCAGCAGACGACCCGACAGCGATGGCGGGGGAAAGAGGACAGACGAGCTCAAAGACGCGCTCTCTCCTCTTTGCCAGGCGCGTCTCAGTCCATTTCGTCTCCCGAAACACAGCCAGTAAGCGGACTTTGTCAGACCACAATCGGACTCTCAACCTCCCAAACCCGCCATGGCAGAGCAGCAACGATCAAGGTTTCCGCTGCTCGCTGTGGCAACCGCCTTTCCACTCGCACTGCTCCGATCATCGTCTTCCCAGCAGCCCAGGCCAGCTCTCGATTCTCCAAACATTTTCCTATACATACTCAACGCCGTTACACACGCACCGTGCACGCTGTTGGCCCAGCAAGTACCGCTGCGCAGCAACGCTCGCGCAGATCTGAGAGCCGTTGCGAGCCTCGGGTCTCCACCGACGCTATCGCATCCCACCCTCGACGGCCTTGTACAACTTCCCATCCCGAACACGATGATGGCGGCGCAGCTCGAAAAATAGCCCAATGACCCGTGCGACGAGCTGCGTCCCCCAGTGCTCAAACGCCATCGACCCCAACACGTTCATCACCACGGCCAACAGCAGTGTCGCCCGTGCCGAGATCGGCAGCGCCATCAGCTCCAGTATCCTGGCGATAGCGCCCGGAGGGCTCAGCAGCACGACCAGGTTGAAGATCGACAGGCAGATCATGGACGCCATGAACCACCCTGGCAGAGACGGACAGTCAGCGCTCGCCCCATGTATTACCATCGTGGGATCACCTGCGTACCGTTCGTCCACATATGCTTCCGGTAAGGAGGTCCTATGCTGAAAACCGCCGCCACGAGGATGTACTGGAAGCACGACACCAGGAATAGCGCAGAGTTCTCATAGTTGGTCGACTCCAGCTTGCCGTCGTCCGCGCTCGGATCCTTCGCCACAGGGGGCGTGTACCTGCGCATTCACACAACCCGTCAGCCATCCGCCCACCCGACCTGTTCTATCCAACTCACCAGTCTTGCGACCGGACCCAGAAGAACGCCCAGAATTGGACGGCCGACGTGATGACAATCTGTCCGATGAGACTCGCGAGCACCTTCTTCGACACCAGGCTCGCCGTCGGGCGTTTGGGATGTATGCGGGGGTAAGGCAGCGTCCGACCCACTGTGCACGCCCATCAGCGCCACAACGCAGCAACGACGCGTCGGACTTACTGGTGACCGCGATGGGAATGATGATGAACAAATCAATATACAGGAACTGCGAATTGCGTTGATACGTGAGCCTGATCTCGTTTTGGGCTGATCTCCACGCAGCCTACCTGGAAATCCCCCAGCGAGGACGCAAAGGAATACAGCAGAGTAATCGTCGTGAACTGGATGAGGGAATACAGTGCCCTGATACCCGATGTCAGCCTACTGCTCCGCACCGTTCGCAGCAATGCCAACTCACATGTACTTGAAGCAGCTGAAGCTCGTTACCAGGGCTGCCCTACCCTCTTTGATGACCTCCAGCACGCAGCTGATGTCAGGCGTACGGCTGGTGAAGGGCGCAGCGACGGACGCCTCTGCCTCCGAGAGCGAGAGACCGACATCCGCCGCTTTCAGCGCGGCGCAGTCGTTCGCGCCGTCGCCGCACATGAGCACGATGTACCCGAGCGCTTGCAGACGTTCCACGACCTCGTTCTTCTCGTCGGGCGACATGCGAGCGTACACCTGCGTCTTCACCAACATCTGCGGTGCGGCACAGTTCAGTCCTCTGCCGTCCTGGCCGATGTCGTGGGGCGACTTACCCGTTGCATTGTTTCGAGCGGGGCGTGGTTCATGATCCACCGGAAGACGTCGCCAGTGACGGCGAGTGTGTAGTCCTGGCTCTCCCACTCCTCTGCCTCCATCGAGCGGTTTGCAGGGGGAGGGAGAGGCTTCAAGCTGTAGTCATCAAGCTTCCACGCAGGTTCATCCATGCTTGCCCATTCGAGCTTGGCCAGCGGGGAAGACGCGTGACCTGAGCGCAGACGGACGCGCACATCAGTATACAATGGATCTCCAGTCTACAAGATATATGCGAACCGATGATGAACGTGGGCGCGAAAACCTGCGCGGCGGGGTTGATGAGCCCGCACTCGCGCGCGACGCTGACGGCGGTGAGCGGGTTGTCGCCCGTGATCATCCGGCACGCAAAGTGCGCGGCGCGCAGCGTCTGAATCGCGGGCGTCGTGCCCGGCTTGAGCTTGTTCTCGAAGATGACCAGCCCGAGGAACTGCAGGTTGGACTCGGCTTGTTCGCTGTGCGGCTGGTCAGCGACGCGCGCGCGCGCGGAGCTCCCAGCGGTTCAACGGAGAACTGACCGTTTCATCTTTTGAGCTCTGAGCCAGGTGAGGCCTTCAATGCTCTTCCCGGCCATCGCGATGACGCGGTACCCTCTCTTGGTGTAGTACGACAGAAGGTCGTCATAGTCGGAAGGGACTGGAATATGCGTGAGGATGCGTCACAGAGGGAGCCAAAGAGAGGGAGACTCACAAGTGCTTTTGTCGCAGATGTCCGACATGACCTCGGGCGCGCCCTTCACGTAGACCTCCATGCTGGAGCTCTTGAGGCGCTTGACGATGACACTCATCCTTCGAAGAGCGGACACGAACTCGAACGTCCTAATCACGCCCAATTCTAGGAAATGGGCGTGCTGCACAGACATTCGCATCAGTCTGACCACCACAGAACCAGCAAGCTTTGAAAACCAACCTTGCCCGCACCCTTCAGCGCGTCCTCGATCCTGAATTGCGCACTTCCCGGCGGCCGCACGACCGTCTGTACGAGAGCCGCAGGGCGGTCGCCGACCGCCTTGTTCTTCACCACGCCCGCGCCGGCGACGTGTCCCTCCTCGAGCGTCCACTTCGTGAACTCGAACATCTTCACGTCGAGCGGGTCGCCGATGACCTCGCCGTCCACCTTCTTGAGCGAGTGGCACGTCGCGAGCGCGTACATGAAGTTCGCCTTCTCCTTCCCCGACGCGGGCGGCAGGTCGCGGATGTCCTCTATGAGCTCGCCGAAGCGCGCGGTGTTGCGCTCCGGGGCGCGCACGCCGAGGATGTCGAGCCCGTCCTCGGTGAGCGTGCCCGTCTTGTCGAAGCAACATACGTTGATCTGCCCGGCGACGTTCACCCGGCTCGGGGAGATGCAGAAGATGCCGAGTTTGCGGAGACGGCCGATCGCAAAGCTGGTGCCGATTGAGAGTGTCGCAGGCAATGCAGGAGGGACGACGACGGTGATCAAGTCGAGAGCACGTAAGAGTATCGTGTGCCAACGAACCTACGATATACGATCTTCGTGAGTATAGAAAGACACGGAAATGATGAGACTTACACCTAGCCGGACAAACTGCACTGCGCTGGCGCAGAAACCAAGGCCTGCGACACCAGCAAGAACTCCGATGAAACGCATGGAGTCTCTATAGAACTTAAACCCAGTCGGCTTCGGGAACAACATTGAGCGTACGAGAGCGCCCTTCGTAGTGTAGAAGCCTTGAGCAGCGTTAGTGGCGTGTCGTTGTGGTCAGGGCCTCCACGTACCGGTCCGCACGACAAGCCCCAACGCAGGCGCACCTGCGCTGCCGTCCAGTGTCGATGCTCCCCGAATACGTACCACCCTTGTACCGGCATACAAGAAGCTCTTCACCATATCGCCCACCGCATCGGTGCAGGTCTTCCACTTCGCGAGATCATCGTTCTTGATCGGATTTTTGCTGACGGGCACGCTCTCCCCAGTAAGCATGCTCTCGTTCACTATCGCGTCGCCCGAAAGAAGGAACATGTCCGCTGGGAGCGTGTTGAGCGGGGGCTCAATGAGGTCGACGATGTCGCCGGGTACGAGCTCTGAGGAGTCGCATTCTATCCCTGCGCGGCACGTCAGCGGTTCGCTCAACGGTAGGATGCAAGGGGTATTACATGTGCTATCGCGATACACTCGCACTTTGCACACGAAGCGTGACATCTCCCGCATGCGTCTAATTGTCTACAAAACGTCTCAGCACCGGCTACAGAGGAAACAACACGTCTTGCTTACCTGCTTCGTTTCGACAAGAGTGGTCACAATACTGATCGCAGAGATGAGGGCGATACAGAATGCGTAATAATAGTAGTCATCGAGGGACCAAAGGATGATGCTGGCGATTTGAAAGACATAGAATGGGTGTATGACCTATGCGAATAAGCAGTCAGAACGGGACAAAACGACATGGGCGGCACGCTACCTCATCAATGAGCAAAGACAACGTTGACTTGCCCTCGATATCGATCAGGTTCGGTCCAAACAGTGACATGCGTTGGGCTTGGATATCCTTTTGTAAACCATTCTGCACGCTGCCGAGGCTTGACCAGAACGAATCTCGCCAATCTCTGCAAAGCGGAGCTGGTTTGGCGTGCAGTCATGGCGTGTAAGAGAAGATACTGACCTAATCATGCTGAACAAGCCTGTGCGGGGGTCCAAAGCAAAGCGATTATACCGGTAGTCGACGTAAGTCAGCGTCCCGAGATTGTCATTGTCCCGGCGCGTCCCTCGGGCGGTGGGTAGCAACTGTGCAGGGTCCGGTGCGGAAGATATCACAGTGTTGAGAGGATATGGATAGTCTTTTCGGCATATCGGGAATAAAGCAATGTCTCTATATGCAGACTTGCAATCGGATGAGTCCCATGCTCGCTACACTGGGTCCTCGTTGACCTACCTCGACAACCACGAAGCCACGTTGCATGTTGATAAACGCGCACTCCCGAGTAACCCAGCGTAACCAGAGCCGGGGAAACCAGCGTCCCAGAAGACCCAAGATACCGAACGAGAACACGCAACAGGTCCACCACAGCCATTGTCGCCACCGGATAGGCTCGTAACCCACCATCCGTATGTGGGCGTCTTCGTCCGCTATATATAACGTCTGCCGACTGGGAGGTCCGGGAGGTGGCGGTGAGAGGAGTTCCAGTTCGCCCATTTCTATGCGTGCCTCAGAACCAAAGATGGGGTCTCCCGCGAGCAGAGGGAGTCCAGGACCCGGGGATGGAGGTAGTGACCCATAGTCAATTTCGCTCCCAGACCGGCCTACGCTGGCTATGTCGGCCTCTTCCTCGGAGTCTTCCTCATTGGACGTGTAGCCCCAACGCTCCTCCTCATCCTCATCATCTGTTGCGACCGCGTAGTCCGAGCTCACATCTGATCGCCTGCTGCTGTGTCTGCGTAATAGGCGCGACCGTGAGGCTCGGCTTGATAGAGATGCACGGCGACTTCTCGGTGGCGATTCAGCTACTGGTGCGCTACGTCCGAAGATGCTGGCGATGTTTTCGAATACATTACCACGATGTACGGGCGGAGAGTGCGACCCCTTCCTACCGCGCGAATGTCTTCCTGCGTTTGAAGTTTCGTCGCCCGAGAGGTCCTCAGACCACTGGCCGTCCACCACATCGTTTTCCTCTGCAGCACTGTCCATGCTCGTGCGCCTGCTGCGCGTTCTGCCATCTCGACTCACGCTATCTTCGCTCCTCCTCCGGCTGCGCGAAGTCCTGGAAAACCCGCTGTTTCGGCGAGCGTGATCGTGCAGTGACATGCGCGATACGCTGCTCGGGTTGACGGAATGTCCAGGTCCATCAAACATAGCGTCGACATCTTGACCATACTGCGAATTCCGTCGTCGTTCCCGGTAAGAATTTGCAAGGGCTTGCTGAATGTCGAGGGCGGACGCGCCCTCGGTGTAGTCATGACCTTCTTCGGGTTCAGGAGATGTGGACGAGCTGGCCATGCTTTATTTAACCAAGAGATCAAGGTTAAAAGTGGAAAGGCATGACGAGAAAGCTAGATAGAGAAACGGGTTGAGAGTCGGAGGAAATGACTGTTGGCCGTCGTGCCAACTTCCAGTCAAAGTTAGCGAGCCGGACCGCACTGGCGCCACAATCGAGCCTCGCGTGCTCAGCACGTGGGAGTAGATCGCATGCCTGGTACGCTGCTTCAAGCTCAGAATTCAACTCCTGAAGTCCTGAGGGAAAAATTGGTCATACCAAGGGTCCCTTGGGCCCGGGACGGGCCGCGTAGCGGCCTCATACAAGGTGCCAAGGGGGGACACTCGCGCGCGCCGAAGGCGCGCTGTTGGTCCGCGCGAAGGTGCGCGTTGCGTACCAATCTACGTGCGGGGCTACATAGTCATTGCAACCTCTACACAACACAACGACCTACATAGACTCTAGTTTACGTGGTGGATTTAATGGGAATTTCAGAGCTTCGCGGCGGCTCGCGCCGCCGCTTCCTAGCATAACGGGCGCTTATGTTATGTGCGCGGGGCACCCTCTCCGAGTGCTTGCGGCACGCTCTTGTCTCCAGGTGCTACCAAAAGAAGGCTGGATAGTGCAATATGCGTGGAAGATTGCCTCGCATAGCGGCTCGGGGACTCGCGGCGGCGCGCCGCCGCAATTTACTTACAATGTGGAATGTATGTCAGGGCTCTAGGTAGATTTTGGGCCCTTTTAAATTGAAGAGCCATCAAGATACATTGCCTATGTTATACTTCAAGTACCTTTCAGTGGTTCCGCAGGCAGTATATCACTTGAGAGACCTTGCAGAATTTGCGAAGGAGGACCAATGGAAAGTCACGTGCGACTAAATTGGTCTGCTAACCCAACGCTAGGGTTGACTTTGGTCGTTTGGTCGGCCGGCGCTTACGACCAAACTGGTCCGGTCCTTGGAATGGCGGAGTACCCTCCTGAGGGCCAGCATCGAGGCTGAGGGCAAACTAAAGGCAACTAATCGCTGATTTTCCGTGCGTGGGGCAAGCTGTCATTTATCAAGTATGGTGCAATGTCTTGCATTGACATGTCTACAATACAGCATTATTAGGGCACTGGCTCGGGGATTCGCCACCAGGTGCATCATCAGGCAGATTGGAAGTTCTTGTGGCTATCTGCGTTAGTATCGGGGTCGTGACACGCAGTAAATCGCGTCCTCGTTGGCGTATCAATGCGGCTCGTACGAAAGTGCAAACATGGCCTGTGTTGTCGGTGGAACTGCTCTGAATCGGACGGCCTCTCAATCCTACAACTAGTCTTTACAAAGCGGCAGTAAGGCTTGTGCAAGTCTGTAACATGCATGAAGGAGAACGCAGTGTTGGCATTGCCTTGCTGTTGTAGCTGATATCCATCAAGCCCCTCTCCGCAATCGCCAGGCTGCAAGCCAGTGCCCTTCTTTCCAGTTGCTCCCGCAATGGGCCCGTCTATTCTCCCTAAGTCGGGAAGGCGAAGTCCAAAAGAGAGAAGGCGGTGCCTGCAGGGACTACGGTCCGAAAGTGCCCTGACATCAGTATACATGCTTTCGAAATGCAACCGCGACGGAACTTGCAGTGTTGCCGGTATCTGAGGGATGGCGAAGGCCAGGTACTGTAAGACGGTTCTTCAGGGAAACGGTAATTCGAAGTGAGATGTTGGAGGAAGCCTCTGATTCAGAGCGTCTGGTGCGACCTTTGGACAGGTCGATTCAGCGGTGTCCGTGACTTGAGTTGACAACCTCCTGTTGCTGTCCTTCAGTGCCCTCAGGTGCAGCCTGACCGGTAGTCGGAGGTTGCTAAAATTGACATCCTTGATCCGCAAGCGGTTTGTATACATCTCGAGCCACTAGCTAGTCGGGCTCACCTGAAAGAGAGTTATGGCACGGTTCAGGGCGCGTCTATGCTCCGCAATTGCCGTTGCATGGACATCTCTGTCGAGCAATAGGCACACTTCCTTCTTCCTCAGGCGTTGCATGGTCATGCATATCTTGACGAGTTTCCTGCAAATTATTATGACACCCTTTCAGAAGGCACCATTCGTAGAACTTATAAATGAGTCGCAAACAACCGTCCTGCGGACCTCCTGCATGCCCTAGCTGTATTCAACCTCGATCTCATCCGGTTCTGCATCATTTGAAGGATATGATAGCACCTCCATGATCTGTGCTGCATATGCCGCGAGCTCTCGACATTCCTCTTGGTTGTGCTTTGCAGCCTGTCTCGAATCGCCTTGTCAGTAAGGGTTTCCTCGACATGATGATACGACATCCATGCACAGTCTCGCCGACCTCCGCATAGTCGACGATCATTCGCAGTACCGTCTCGACGGCCACCTGCAAGCCGGGGAATATTCGGAGTTTGCTCAGAAGCGCCAACGACCTCTTGATATGGCTCGGTCGCGGACTGCAGCGAGTCACACTCCCGCAGGGTCAAGCTGAAGGTGTTGCATTACAGGGTGAGACGATGCGTAATCAGCGGGAGGCGATGGTGTGTCCTTGAGTGCGTGCTATCTGGGCCGCGCGATATTGGGGAGATGCTAATACCCACAAGCATGCCGATTCGATGCGTGAGCACAGACTTACTGATAGCGCCGTGTTCCTAGTTCAATTCAAGTTTCCTTGATACAAGTATCGGACATCCGGAAAAATCAGCCCGCGATGACTCCTGGCCGTCACTGGTATACGATCATGTGCCCCAACACGTCGTCGTCCTCGGGACGGTCGTCGCCTGCTGCAGAGGCTGTCAGGTCTCCAGAGCCCTCTCGATACTCCAAAGCTGCCCACAATGTCCATCCGCAACTCAAGAACTCAAGTCATAAATGACCGCCCCCCCCCCGGACACCCATTGACATGTCATGAAGCAACGCTAGTCCCGGTGTACTCGGTGATCTGCATCTGCAACGTCCTTTCGACGCCTGCCTGTAGGCCCTGCGCAGCCGTCGCAAGACATTGCGGAGAAGGCACTGCGACGATCAGTAGCGGACGAAATGCGAGGAAGAACCACACTCACATCTAGAGTGTGAGGGCTCGAGGCAGCCTGGGTAGCGTGAACGTGAGAGGTCGCCACCGCGCGGGAGAATATACTTAGCAGTCCTCTATCCACAAGTGAGCTCACGCAACCTCGCCTTGAGGGAGTCAATGAAGGGAGCTCCGCTCCGCAGAATACCCGCTGTATAGTGGCAGGCGACCCGACAGACGACTCGACAGAACTTGGAAGACGGAGTGTGTGGTCTGTGTGATTAGATAGTATGGGTCGACCGCGGGGCGCACGGGTCCGGCTCTCAAAAAAACTCTTCTCCTGCGGGACAGCTCACTCGGCTGGTCATGCGGCGCGCGAGCCCTGGCTGCCTGCCCGACGATCCGGCTGGAGGCATTGAGTTTGTGGGTCCAGGTGCTTGCCCGGGGCGTGAAGTTCGACTTTCAGGCAGACAGCCGCAAAACGCCCGAAGCTTGCGGTTGGCTTCGCGATAGGGATCCCGTGACAATCGGCGTCCCTGCAGGGAACCATAATTGATATGTAGAGTCCGACATGAGGTCCCGATACGCGCCCAAGACACCTCAGCAGGTCAGGGCCGAGTACATTGAAAGGTTCCGAGAACGGATCTGCATGTCATGGAGTCTAAGTGATGGGCAGGAAGGGATGGGGTTTGGGTCGAGGATGTGGTTCCAGCCCACATATCTGGACTGGATTCGGTGGAATCGCAAAGGATCCCCGACTCACGAGCTCACTCCGCGGCCTCGAGTCAAAGTCCGTGAGCTTTCCGTGTTCACTTGAAAGCGGCACAAGTGCGGCCAGAGGAGAGTTTTCGTGCACTATAGGTAAACAATAGCCCTGGCTTGCGCTTTCCAGAGCGTCGCGGGATGAAGATGGCCCGTACAGTGATAGCTAGGTTCACGGGCCATGTGGTCGCGATTTGCGTGATAGATGAGGATGACAGGAGCTTCAAAAATAGGATCCAGTGGTCATTTCCCGCAACCTGGACAACAGTGGACAACGTCGTGAACGAAGACGTCGCAATCCGTACAGAAATCGTTCTTGCATTCCGGACATCGGTACCTGCCCAGAGGGCTGAGTCCTTCCCCGGACGCACCCATCATGACCGATGGTGTCTCCTTGAATGCGACGGAACATCCGTGGCAGCGCTTGCTAGGATTCAGCGTGTCGTCAAGGGTCATCCTATGACAAGAAATCAGATGTGCCAAGACAATGCAGACCATTGAAACATACACAGCTTGGTACCGCTTAACAGGGAATAGATGATGGTAGCTCCGCGCGAGATGTGGAGAGCTCACAATCATGAGGCCGCAAATGTCGCAGTCTGTTGGCACATCGCATACCTTCGCCAAACAGCGGGGACAGAGAAACCCTTCGCTCTTCATCTGTGAATGACACACGCATAGAGACGGCGGAGACGTGTCCGGAAGACGCATAGGGAAGCCCATGATCATAAGGTCGGCGGCAGGATTTGCAGCTGGACCTCCATTAGTCCGCACAACAGCACGCTGCGCAGGCGGAGGGATGAGTTCGAACAGCAGGTCTTTGAAATGACCTTCGTTCATCGCTACGCCGAATTGACCTAGGCAAAGGATCAGCCCTCACCCGAGATATGAGTGAGACAAGTTCCCTACCGCCTGTTTTGTCGCACAGCTCGCGACAGATTTTCATCTCTGCTGCGAGCGCGACGATAGATATGCGTATCCGGTCTTTCACGCATTCATCCAGAGTGTCGTGGATATTTCCGGGATCGCAAGTAGTCAAGGACCCAAAGATGATGAGGATTTCACGGGAGGAATGGGTGGGTAAGTGGCTATGGGACGACACATGAGCGTGCGGCGTGCATAACCTGCCTTTCAAAGAGCATACCTCATGCTACTTCGCGCCATCTCGATCGCGTTCTGTAAACTAGGCTCGCCGTTCGGCTCCAACTTGTGCCTCTCTGAGATAGCTTTCAGTACGTCCTGAGGATTCCCTATAACATACTTTCAAATTAGTGTCCAGAGCGCGTAGTCCTGAGCGGCGTACCTGACATCTCGCCTATACGTTCTCCAAGCCCTCCCCTCATACCTACGATGCCTATCTGACCAAGAGGATTCTGATCAAACCACTCTGTGATAAACTCTCGTGCATACTGAAGCATCAGGTCGAAGCGCGTAGGTCGCATGTCCCGGTCCATCATAGCAGAGGATAAATCGAGGATAAGCACGAGGTGGCGGATGATTGTTCGTCGAATGGCTGCAGCTGGTGCTTGTAGCCTGGTGGCCCAACACATCAGGAGGATTCAAGAGACAGATACAAAAAGCTTACCTTCGCCTTCTTCCCCTTGCGATGAGGTCCTGTACAGCGCCTTGCAAGCTACCGGCTTCATCCTCTTGCACGGTATCCCAAGAACGAGTGTACGATGCTTCCCATGCATAGGGTTGCTACAGAGGGGTATTTAGCATAGTAATCTCCGTAGAAGTAAGTAATCACGAACCTCCTTTGCCTTGCCTTTGCCTTTCTCCTTTTTACGACGGTCGATACCCTTGCCCTTGCCCTTGTTCTTCGCGCGAGTCGCTTCATCATTGTCGAAAATGGAGACGTCCGAGTCGGAGTCGTCTGCAAGAGTATCACCGATACGCCTGCCTTCCGGGGCCATCCCTTCGCCAGAGTGTAGGCAGAGATAAAGAAGATAGAGAGCCGGTTAACGAAAGAGATAAAAGAATAGCGGGCAAGGTGGCGGCGAAACAGAATGCGCCGGCGACAACTCGGGCCCAAAGCCATCGGGCCGGGGAAGCCGGAAGCCCCATATGTACTGCGTAACTTTCAAAGTACTCAACGCCGGGCGCTTGTCATCTTCACCAACACGGTGACCAGACTTGCACAGTGGCACTGGCTCAGACGTCACCGTTTCAGACGGAACGCGAGCCGCGAGCTCTCCTGAAATGTCCTCAAATGCCATATATTGCTCAACAAATCAACCAAATTCCCGGATTTTCTCTTAGGTAACGATTCTCCCGGACGAAACTCAGGTTGGTAGGACTCAGGCTTGCGCGCGATGACATGCCCGTCATCGCCGGGTACGGCAAGAGCCCAACCGAAAACGAACACGGCCTACCTTCTCCTGTCAAAATCACCGTCGTTCGTCAACTTGCCCCATGGATGACGTCGACCACACTCTGCAGCTATATAATCCCCGTCAGCTCCGCGTCGTCGACGACATCTTCTTGACCCCTCTCCTATCACTACCTCGTACGCTATGCCGGCACCCATTCAGGAAGTTCAGTTCAAGGGTTATGCTTTGACAAGTACCTCTAGGCTCTGACTCTCTAACTCGACACATATGTTCACCTCATTCCTCCACTAGATCCTTCGAAGTGGCATGATTTGAAGGTCATCGACTTCACGCCCAAGACGTTCGAACCAGAGGACATTGAGATTTCCATCACACACTGCGGCGTGTGCGGGTCGGACGTGCATACGTTGACCCAGGGCTGGGGCAAGTCGCAGCTCCCTCTTGTCGTCGGCCACGAGATCATCGGCACTGTCAGTCGAGTCGGAGACAACGTGTCAGAGTTCAAGGCTGGAGACCGCGTCGGAGTAGGTGCCCAACGCGGTAGCTGCTTGGAGTGTAGAGAATGCAAGGATGACTACGAGAATTACTGTACCAACTCCATCGACACTTATGTGCGTTTAATTTGCGTTGACATCATCGTTTTGCTGACTTCACTATCATATCATAGAATTCTCAGTACCCCGACGGTGTTGTAGCCCAAGGCGGCTTTTCCACCGCTATCCGCGTCCACGAGCGCTTCGTATTTCCCGTCCCGGAGGAGATCGAGTCCCACCATGCCGCGTCTATGATGTGTGCTGGTCTCACCGTCTTCTCTCCTCTGAAGACTCATGGTGCAGGCCCTGGCAAAAAGGTTGGCATCATGGGGATCGGCGGCCTCGGCCACTACGCGATCCTGTGGGCCAAGGCTATGGGTGCGGAGGTGTACGCATTCACTCACGACGACAGCAAGGTCGACGACATCAAGAAGATGGGTGCCGACCACGTGATCAACACCAATAAAGAGGTGCGTTTGATTCTCGCATTGCCTACCACCTTTGTATTGGATCAATGCTAACTCTCGACCAGGATTTTCATAAGGACCTTGTCCGCACTCTCGATATCCTTCTTTCTACACGAGATGTCTTCGGCGACAGCGTTCCTCTCGGAGATTACTTGTCAATGCTCTACGTCCATGGTCGCTTTGTCACAGTGGGCATTCCTGACGCCAACGACGCGCTGCCGCCCATCCATGCATTTGACTTGGTGCCCAACGGGTGTCTCCTTGGTGGTAGTAAGATTGGCAGCAAGAAGGAGTGCTTGGAGATGCTTGAGCTGGCCCGGTCGAAGGGCATCAAGCCGTGGGTGGAAGAGCTGCCCATGCGCGAGGTTGGCAAGGCTCTCCAAAATTTGAAGGACAACAACGTACGATACCGCTATGTGGTCAAGCAGGATATTGCGTGAATGCCACGCCCTGTAGGTCGCGCATCTTGCCTCGATGACGCATGTATTCCTCCTAGCTTTTAGAACTTTACCTTGTAGATACGGGGCCTTCGTGGCTGTGATTGGTTGTTGCCACCTCTCAATTCAAGCATCAGGCAACTGTACGGCGCTCCAACGCGCGAATTATGCAACTTTTCGTCGTGATTGAGGCAATTGACTGACCTTGGACGACGAGCAGCGTGCGCGCAACAAATGCCATGGCGAAACCCTTCTGTGAATAGGGCCTGCGACTGCCGCTTGTGTGGGACACCGCGCGCTAAACCGTCCACGCATAGTACTTCGCCAGACTTGAATATCCGAGGCACAGCCGAGGTGAATCTCCAAGAGACGTTCGCTTAGCAAGCACTGACCGACCCAGTTCGCAGGCGTTGTAACGCGTATCCCATGGGTGAGCAGTACATTGGGTCTCGGTGGTCAATGATCGCAAGGGGTCGCGGAGCATCCTTCTTGCAAATTGGCCCTACATGCACGTACATACTGAAGTCAATACGCATCCTATCTACCAACGATCGGAAGGACGCATTACTGGGCTGAGCAGGTACTCGGGCCCTTGAAGGTCAGGCGTTTGGTGCTATATGGACCCTACAGCATACAACGTCTTCGCTATTTCCATGGGCAAAGATCGTGTCCCCGTCTGTCAAAGCTCGGGTACCTTGCGCAATATATCGGTGAGTAGACTTTGGTGCAAGAACTGGAACTCGCACCCCATATCAGAAACTACAAGGGTCCCTCTGACGCTTGACGAGAGGACATGAACAGACTCGTGGCTAGTGGACGAACTCCTAGGGTCTATCATTCAGGGATCTTCAGGCGCGATTTTGACTGATCCATACACGAGAACACACGCTGGATGCGAACAGATGCGTACGTACTACGCACGTATGCTCGATGAGGGGCCGATGACGTACTATCCAACAAGAATACTACATCGATATGCACAGTCCGTGTGAGTTGAACATCAAATTCCGGAACCAGTGGCATCGCGCCCGAACTCACTTCCAGGACAGGCTGTGCTGTGTATCTGTGTTCTCGTCGGTGTCTGAAGCAGGTCGCCTGCAGAACTGTTCACGCCGGGATGAGGATGCTCCGACTGAAGATTGACTCCGCCCTTACATACCAAGCGCAGGTGGTAGTCCGTGCTCGCGGATCGAGCGTAGCTTGTCAGGCATCTGCGGTTCGAGAAAAGGAAACCTGCACAGCAATTGACTTCAAAGCACGGAAACTACATGCCGGATGCGTATGTATACGAGAGCACAGTCGGACGGGCGGATCCATCGTGATTGGTCGATCTGGAAGGGAGAGCGTAAAGAGCAGATGATAGCTATATACGAGGATGGGCCGGGGAGAGCCTGGTGACGGGAGAAGCAGAGAAGGAGTCAGCGGGATGAAGACCGGTCACTAGCGCGATCCTGCTCACGGGATAGTTCGTGGCGTCCGCACGAACAATACAGTGGTACCGTCTTGGCTTCTACTCGTCCCCTTGAGCTGCAGCCTGAGGTTCCGGCGCGCGGCCAATCCAGGGGGTCGGGTCTTGGATCATCTCCTGATACTCCTCTTCCGTGATTTGACGGAATCTGATGGTTCCGTCTTTCCACCCCTGCAGCAACAGCTCCAGCTTGCCCAGGTTCGGGACGTCGCTGAGATTGACGAATGGGACCTCCGACAAGGGCCACCCCTCAATTCGGACGCGGTAACGACTGACGACGTTCTTCATGTACGACCTACGGCTCCATGACATGGTCGCGGTGCCGTCGTGCGTAACCTGGCCTGTCCGACGGTCAGTAAGGCTATGTTCACAAAGAGTGGTTCAAACTCACATAGCTGCTCTTTGATGAGCCTTCGAAGTTCTGCACGAGCCTCTGTCATGCGCTCGCTGTAGGTCGGCTTCGGGTTTATGCGGAATGTGATTTGTGCCATTCTGAGTGGGGAGGCGGAGTTGGGCTGGAGGGAGAGCGGGGGATGAGATGCCGTTCCGGATCTCGCACGCGGACTTATAGAGAATGTCCTGAGCCTGCAACCGAGGCGGTGGGGCCCTAGTCTGTGGGCGAGCCTCAAGGGCGAGGCAGAAGCGGAGCGATGATCACCTCAACGAGTGCGAGTTCATGTGCACCGCTGGTCGGCAAACGCGCACGCCCCTTTCGGACCGTCATGGTTCAGGCATCCAGCCAGCCAGATTTCAACGCATCCGTTCGGGCGCAGAAGAGATTCCTTGGGCTGGATAGTTCCAGCCCTGAACGCATGTTCTATCATGTCCGCGCTGCGCTGTGCGAATCGCGACACGATGTTCGCGCCGGCCTGAGAGCTTGGTTCGCCAAAAGATCTGCTCCGGGAATAGTGGGGTCGACCCCCTGGAACTGATACAGGGACGCTCACCTGCAAGGTCGATGCAAGGTGGCGCACTCGATGTTCGGGGGTGGTGTGCATCTGATAACGGACGTTCTTCACTTTCTGACCGGGGGGTCGTGGAGAGCTCCCGGGCGCCAAAGTGAAAAACGCAATATAATCTGACAGGGAATTCCGCGTCAGGTGCGAAGCAAAGCGGCCGGTGTGCCGTAAAGAAAGCGAACGGTTTGAGCAAGAGCAAGAGCATTCGAGCACGCACCATCTTCTGCCCGGACGATGACGGATGATAACCCTTGGTTTTCATTGTTACCATGTATGGAATTTACACAGACGTCAGGCCTGTGGCTCGGAATTTGTACTCGCAATTCATCTGCCGCTCTAGAACGTGAGCGACCTTACAGGCTCACACACCCTTTACAACAGCCTCGCGCGGAGAACGAGGGCCCGAAAGGAGCCAGAGTTTGCAATGTCTAGCCGCCGTCTACTCCGAGGGGCAAATGCTAACTGGCAGACGCGGGGTCGACGCGGCATGGCGCGCATCCCCGGACTGGGCGGTTAGAACCGAAGAGAACTCGACCATTAATAAATATTAATTCAAAAGAGCCAAGAGCCCGTACGTCGGCGGCAGGGACCGCAGTGTACAGTCCTCGGTATCTTTCGCCGCACTACTGTACTCACCACTCAAATGCAAAAATCCTACGCAGCCAACAAGCTTAGGCGCCGAATAGCCGCGAGGATAGCCAGTGTTCCTGACAGTCAACCTCACGGCTCGTTCTCAAGGAAACCAACCAGCCCGATGAGACCGAAGGTCTACCAATCTGGTCTCCTCAAGCTCGTTCACTCCCTAAACCGGATGGACATGGGATGCTTGACGATGGGAAATGAGGGTGCCAACTCTCGGTAATGCATGGCCGGTTTGCCTCGTTGGCCGTCTATGCAAGGATTACTCTTCAGTACAAGTACTAGCCAAGCCATCCAGCGCGACCTGTCACCAGATTGTATCGTGTGGCGGAGAATTTGCGAACGTGTTCGTTCGCCGCGTCCTTCTCCTGCGTCTAAGGCTCTACTTCCATCTGTTGGAACGTCAGTTGACCGACGACAAGCGGTACGGGAGAGTTACAGTTGCGATGCTCGCTCGGATCCGATAGAATGTATTTCGACCGCTGCGGAAGGAAAACATCTTGCTGGCCTCGCACGGTGTTAACTGTGGCAAACGCACATCAGTTAGGTGCCGGAGATCATGAGCTGATCTCCGGAAAGAATGACCCCCGCACACGGCACAAAAAGGAGATGGTCGTGCCTCTTATATGGGACCTTCAGGTTCTCGGGTTGCGAATGGACCTACCTGCGAGTGGGGGACCGCGCAATTGCGTAAGGTGGAATATTGCGGAAGAGATAGCAAGACGCCGCGTGGCGTACTGTGCCTATAGGTCGAGGTATGACGACTATTTCGAGCGCCGGGCCGTTCTCATGTAAATGAAGCGTGCATGAACGCCAACGCAAAGCGCTATCATGAAGCCAGCGGCTCCTCCGAGTCCACTCCGATCTTTCCCAGAGGCACCAAGCGTCAGTCATCTACAGCATCGCAACTGTTTTCCCGGACTCATAGTTGGCTCTCACCGTACATGAATCAACGTCGTACGAGATGATTTCGCTCGATCGAAAAGGTGGTGCCATACGCGTCGAGCGTTCGGTGAAGAGAGAGCACATGAGCGGGGCCACTTCCTTCGGGATAGAGTCAATACTGCGATGATCATGATAGAACGAACCTCAAGGGCCAAGTAGCCCAGGATTCGCGTGCGGATTTGCACGCGGTCAATGGTGCTTTTGCATCTCCGTGTACGCTGGCACCTCCGATGCTGAAGAGATAGGAGTTGACGAGACCTGCATGCGCCGGTAGAACCGGACTAGACGTCGTCCAATCGATTCCAGGGAGTGTGTGATTGTTTGCCAACGTGTACTGAAGGACTACTGACGGGCGAAAGCGAGTAAGTTAGTGAGAGCGAAGAGAGCCACGATAACACAGTAGGGATTCGACAGATAGCGCGGACTCGGAGTCCTCATACGCATGTGGTCCATACCACGAGGTGTGTGAGAGCGACTTGAAAGGGGGAGCTTCCTGAGACATTTGGGCCATGGCACTTCAGGTTCACGGTATTGGAGGCCCGAGTGAGGGTCGCATTGTTGACAGTTTGACGTTCACCAAGGGCTTTCAGGTGAAGAAGTGAACCGTGATTACACCCACTCTGTCTACAAGCAGAAGGGTTGCGAGAGCACTGTAGGTGGACCACATAAGAGTAGCGTAATAGAACCTGACTTCTGGAACGAGTGCAAGCATAAGTTGTCCAAGTAGGAAATTGTGGAACCCTATGTTGACCGACGCGGCTCAGGCGCTCTTGTAGTTTGCAGGTTCAGCTGCGAGCCGCACCGGTTCGGTTCAGCGCTCTTGTCGGGCGCCTATTATCTCTGCCACTCCCCCGACCCCGCATCCTGGCTCACTCACTCAGACCCGTTCCACCATGTCCCCCTCCTTCCGTGAACACTGTCAATCCTCCACCTCCTCGTATGCAAAGATCTTTACCTTTTTGAAAATAATTTATTGCTCTGCGAGGTCCCAGACGCGATTGCCCAGCGAACCTCCTTGATGTGTAGTGGCTCACATGCGACATTTGAAGTCGCTCTTCACCAGGTCTCCCAGTTCAAAGTACTTGCTGGATACCAAAGGGATCTATTTTCTTGACGAAGTGCATCGCACGAGACCCTACGCAAGTCGTGCTTAATCCAGAAAAAGCTGCTCACGTTCATAACACAGGGTTGACTAGACAAGGCCGCGCGGTGAAAATTACCGATCGTAACATGAGGCCTCTTATGTCCGAGCTTGTCGCTGACTCAAGCGTTAGGATGCGAGCGTTCGTACTGGGCAAACCAGTCAACGCCAGTCAACGTCTGGCTGCCGAATTCCGCGAAGACTGCTACACTGGCAGACGTCGGATGGACATACCTGCCAAAATATTTGTCTTTGTACGTTTGTTGTGTGCGTATAGCTGGTCCCGGTGGACAATCGGGAGCCGTCTTCTTCTGCGCCGACACGACGGCGATATCTTCAAATAGTATGTAGGCTATGGGAACCCACATCCCTTCTGGCAAGATTATCGCCTGAATTGGACAGGTTCTTAAGTGGTGACGCAAGGGGGCGATGTGTCCTTCATGCGATAAACGCGTCATTGCCGTCATCGTCTAGTTCTCGTGAGGCCAATCGTCTTCACGTCGAAGCCGCTTTGTGAGTTTTCAGCAGCTCGTCGGTCTCTATCTGCGGGTACTCAGGCTATTCGACGTTTGAACAAATTCACGCTCAGGCTTCGTGAGTGGTTGTAGTTTAATAACTATGCTTGACTCATCTCCGGAATGCAGCAACTTCCAATCCAGGGATTCAAGTCAAAGAACCGGCCCTAGGATGCTGGCGCCATCTTGAGAAGGTTGTTTCTCTGATCTTCGGGAGAGAGGTGAGAGTTCGAGCTCTTCCTCAAGGTCATACGATCGTGCTCGTGCTCATGTCGGTACATAAGCGGCGCTTTGTTGAGTCGTAAGTCGCGGTATGTTAGAATGAAGATATAGCTTTCAGACCCCTCGATAGTGCGAGCGGTATCGTTGCTTTTCGCTTGTTCAACAATCGTCAGAACATGCGAAGATGGTTCCGGCAAGACCGTCGATGTGCCTGTAATCGGTACGCTTGGCTTCTGAGCCTTCCTCTTCGCGAAGGCGCTTGCACCCGAAGCCATTGCCTCAAGCCGCGTGCGATCTTGGTGGACGATCTTCAAGCCAGGGGTTGCGCGCCGGTCACTCACGAGCATGCATTGTACGGCGACTTGCGTCTGCTTGCGTTTCTTGTTCCTGTCTCCGTTGCCACGTGACATTTACTTGAAAACTTCATCGAGGACGTATCACGACCCAGCAACATCGCCGCGCGTCATGCACGACCCGCAGTCGCCTTTGGGACATTACTTTAGTTTGTTGTGTTTGGCTCGCTAGACCTGGAGGTCCATCTACATCGTAGCTTTGACGCTTACAGCCCCTCCAGAATCGTCGTTTTGCTACGTCGTGGAACCAACATCGTAACTTCGAGGTGTGATATCGAAATCTCCTCTCACAAGGAGCCGGTATGAGCGGGTCAATCGGTGCGTATGTGGTAGGTCAACAGAATCAAGCGAAGTATTCTGCTTACACCCCAGAACAGCGATAGATCACTTGGCTGCAAGGCTTATCTCACTTGTCGCTGCCTTCTGAAACGATAGGGTTTTTCTCCGTGTACTGGACGGGGTCGAGCACTCTCCCCGTGAGAACCTTGAATCCTACGCAATTTGTCTCGTTGTTATACTGGCCGATGCTTCAAGGCATGCGGTGCGTGGTCAACGGACTGTGATTGGACGTTCGTGCTTATATCTGGGTTCCGTGCAGCGCGCGCGAAGCAGAGTGCCTAGGATAGCCTCTTGTCGCTCGCAGGCGATACCGGACAACGTCGTGCTGCGGTGCTACCGAAACCCACGAACACTATGCATGATTGTGTTTGGCAAACGTAATACTCGCCCCATGGATATGCTGAGGGGACGTTCCTCCGAGTCTGGCCTGCTAACTTCTGCGTGGCGGCAAGCCAACTATGGCTCGGAGGTTGAGCGCGACTCCAGCGAGCCATGGGAGTCCTTCCGGACCCTTCTTTCGATTGCCAAAACGACGACGATCCCTCGACGTGATGCTTGTTTTGCAGTAGGCACACCATGCTTGTATTCGATGTATGCTCTTGGGCACCTCAGGAAGAATTCATGTATGTTGGTTGCGCAGGCTACTAGTACGGTATTCTATGACTCGGATGGAAGTCCTCTAGAGCGCGCTGGCTTCTACTCACGATCTGAACATGCGACCAGCCAGCAGTCAGTCACATCGACCGTAGAGGTTCTGAGACTCCATGTCAACGGCCACCTAGAGAATGGAAGAGCGACCCTGTCACCCTCACAGTCAAAAGGGCATGACTCACAGCCCTGTCTCAAGCGAATTCTGTACGGCCTCTATGTATGTATGCAGATGAGTGCATCAGGGTCTACGGTACACGATGGAGTCGTGGGATGCTCGACGTTACCTGACACTGAACGCGAATATTTAAAGTCTGGACGCCACATGGCCGACAGCGGTTCTTCGCGGATCTCACCCGCGCATTTACTCCCTCATCCTATGGCACGCGCAGGGCCATCGGTGACACGCATTGAGATCCACAGCAGGACCGGAGCGGGTCTTCTCTACTTGCAGGGTCGGTAGGATGACGCATCCCTCGTCGTCCCGTACAGAAGAGAAGTTGAGAGCGGACGATTGACACCTTTCGGGCGACAAGTCTCAGGGTTCTGCTGAGGCAAACCCGCACATGTACGCCGCACAATACGCCCCGCGTCTGGTGCGGATTCTCATCCTCCTGCCCAGCTCGCGGAAGGCCGAGTGTCACGGTGGGTGCATGGGGATGCCTATGTACGAGAACGGAAACAGCAATGCCATCGCCCGCCACAGGCACCTGCGGGGTTGAGCCTAGAGAGATACACACAGCGATATGAGAGGTCGTGCCACTCAACTGTGTGTGGACGGCGGGAATAAACCAAAATCTGCTCTTGGATACATATCAGAAGCACGGGCCCACGGGGTACTTTAACGAGCTTCGATTTAGCCCCGGCATCGTGTACACACAGGGCCGAAGCTGATATGTAAAACGAAGGTTCAGCGGTCGGAGTCTCGAGCGGGCCTGCACTCGTCTGGAGCTGCTGAACGTGCTGATTGACAGGTACATGTCCTGCCAGGATCGTTCGCGACGCCTGCGCACAAACAGCACAGGACGAGTGCTCACCGGCATCAGGCGCGCCGCATCCCGCATCTGATGGCGAAGCACCACCATAGCCGAGAAACTTGCTGTTCCAGATGGACTGCCGAGAACACGGACGGTCGCCCGCGTGAGCCACACGACTGCCACACGGCGACTGTATGTTGTTGAATGCCGGATATACGATCCGTGTAACCTCGCATGGTGGAGGATCCCCATCGGAGGCGAAATCAAGCGCTGACAATAGGCGTTTCCTCCTGGGAGCGAGATAAGTCAAACCGGCTCGGGCGGGCTTCCAGTGCAACAAAGGGTTCTGATGGTGCCTTCTGGCCACGCACAGAGCCCAACAGTGAATCAGTCAGAGATTATTTGAAAGCAGGACATACGGGCAGCAACATACGACGATGCAAGGCAGAGAAAGCGCTGCCGAGCCCGCATAACGTCGCATCACTCACGTCGACGACCTGAGCTCGCCAACGTTGCCTATCACCATCTCTGCGGTCGTCAGAGAGCCGCGAACAGTAAGACACAGTAGCCGCGAACAGTGGGACACAGTAGCCGCAAGAACGCAGGTAGCCAGAGCCGAGAGGGGGAGAGGCTTGTGGAGCGTACAAAGATCAAATGTCGACAGCAGGAAGTGAGGATGCGGACACGGGAGAGGTGTGACGGCCGCCGAATGTCGCAGAAGTCTGCTGGTAAGGATCACGGAGGCATACAGTATCACCCGTGTACCCGCTCAGACCCAGATTAGCGGGGCGAGCGCGGAGCAGCGGCACTGCTGGAGAGGCGTAGCTCGCGTGATACTCGGAGTAGCTGGAGCCGGATGCGATAGGACGCTATCGCGAACCGAACGTCAGCCGCCTCGCTCGGACGAAGATACAGCCTAAAGAGACTACGAAAAGCGTTAGTAGCAGCGTGCGGGCAATGCATGTACGTCCTCATCAAAAACTAGCACCGCAGCGTGTCGGGGAGCCCCAGCACGTCCCGTTCGGAGAGCGATAGGAACGCATTGTGCACCAGTGTCCTACATTCTGCATCTTGTAGCCCGGGGTGCGACGGGGGCGAACGATCTTGCTGAACAGTGATCAGGACGAGGAGAGGGTGCTGTACCTGAGTGGCCGATCGCGACAACAGCATAGACGTATTGGCGGATTTGCTCTTAAATCGATGTTGACGTCAAGATATGCAGCGATCGGCTGTGCGCCGCCTGCTCGGGCCACCACAGGCCCAGGCCATAAGCGTTCGCGAAGGTCGGCAGCTATTCTGCAGCGCAGCGGCGTGGCATGTCAGGAGATCGTCGCGCGATCAGCTGCAGAGCTGATAGCGGATGCGAAAAGGCAGGAGGCGACGCAAAGACGGAGCTGGGGGAGCCAGGGAAAGTCAGTCGTTCTGCATAGAAGCATAGGGAGGACGGGTACCACGAGGCGCTCGGCGCGTGGCCAGGTGGGGAAAGATTGCCTTCCAGAACGTAAACTTCGTCATACACGACAGAGCCGTTCGGGCTCGGAGAAGACGAGTCCCGTTCAGGCCTGGCAGAATAGTTCCGGTGGGCGAAAAGGAGGGTACAGGAGGTGTGAGAGACTGGGCACGTAACTCACGAACTCACGACTGACAAGCGAGCTGGAGCTCCAGAGCCGCTTCTGCGATACAATTTTTTTTGCGCTAGAATATATTAAGCTGTCAAAGACTGTGTTGAAAGGAAAGGAGGGTGTGAATGTGTGGACCTCGTGTCGCAGATATGTCTGGATGCTGGCGATGATGGCGCTACCCTCTGCGAGCAAAATCAGAGCCAGATGAAAAGTCCGGACGCACCGCGATCGCTGGCGTTTGTACTTGCGTGCAATGGACGATCTCTGTACCAAGGTACGGATATCGATCTTCAACGTTCACCACCTTTGCGAAGGAGGCGCAGAGGGATGGTGGGCCACGTGGTGAGGCGTAACACGTTGAGCAGTCGGTCGGGCCGGAAAGTGCCTCGCTATTAGGAAGATGTGATGAGCGCTGACGCCAATTAGTGTTACGAGGAACATTCGCTTGGCACAGCGCCCACGGGAGAAGGAGGTCTATGTCCGACGAGGGGTTGGCGATTCCGTCCCTCCGGACTCATTGTGCAATTGAAGAGCAAATGAGCGATGACGATTGCGACTCCGATACTTGATGTATCGCATCACTGATCTGGCCGTCGCCAGGTGAATCAGATCTCACGTCGGTTCTGAAGGGGTTGGTCGGCGAAGGAACGAAACGGACACTGATGCATGAAGGAGATGGATGAGGGCCGCCGAATCGACGTTGAACATGGAGGTACGTACCTCTACGATGGGAGTTAGATAGAAATTCTGGAGAGAGGGCACGAGGATGCACGAGGGCTGGCGGGAGATCAGAATCATAGTCGCCCACAAACATCCACCTGATCATCACAAATGACCCGGCATCTTAGCTTGGCATACTATGGGTTCACCAGTAATGCAAATCCCAAATTCTGCAACAGTAACGCAAAATTAGGTATATCTCCTCCATATTTCAAGCAGTACTGCCCAATGTTTGTGCTCTGAACTCTGGCTGTTCTCCTGAACATGCCTGTGAAAACCGTTCGCGAAACAACGAAGTAGTTATTGAGATCTTTGAATCTGAAGTAGGAGTAGGCACCGTCAAGAGCCATTGATGACCTTCGGCTGACACTGTTCCTGCACCAAATGCCACCAAATTCCACCGGCATATAGATACACATCTCATAACATCTGCTCTAGATTTCCGAGAAGATCGAGCAGGATTTTGGGAGGAGGAATGAATGTATGAGCACGAAAGCGTGACATTCAGCCACCCACGGATGGTCGGTGTCTGAAAACGAGCTTTGCCGAGGAGATCTGGATCTTGACGCCACGACGTCACTGCAGTGCGTGTCGCAGTTCCTTGTCGTCGTTGCCTTACCCCTCGCGCTCGAGTTGTGCTTCCTAATTGCGGGGGTTTCCGATTCAGAAGGCCCATCCTGAATTCTATACAACTTATTCACATAGAATTCGAGGTCATTGGTTATGTACTGTTGTTGAGTGATATATTTCCAATACGCATGTTGAATCCTAGTTCGTGGGGTGGGGGGAGACGGAGTTCCGCATTGAGGTCACGTGATCTACACGGTCACGTGACCACCGCGTCGCGTGTACCGGACGCGAGCGCTGCCGGGTGCGAGGATCTGGGCCTGCTGCCTGATATCCTCGCAACCTCCCGGGTGTGGGGTGCTGCGCCGTTGCGCACCCGCTCTGCGGAACCCCGCTCGAGCGCGAGAGGACGAGCCCGACTCGCCCCCAAAGCGCTACACAAGAGGGAGTGGTGGGTGGGTCAAAAACAGCGACGGAGAGCTGAGACTGTGGAGGAAGAGAGCGAAGTCTTAAGCGCCAGGCTGCTGGTTCGCTCTCTTCCTCTATCGTTCACCCGCTTAGTAAGCACTCGATAGTCGTAGTGCTCGTTCCTCGCACTCTGCCTATCAGCACGCTTCCTAATTGCGGGGGTTTCCGATTCAGAAGGCCCATCCTGAATTCTATACAACTTATTCACATAGAATTCGAGGTCATTGGTTATGTACTGTTGTTGAGTGATATATTTCCAATACGCATGTTGAATCCTAGTTCGTGGGGTGGGGGGAGACGGAGTTCCGCATTGAGGTCACGTGATCTACACGGTCACGTGACCACCGCGTCGCGTGTACCGGACGCGAGCGCTGCCGGGTGCGAGGATCTGGGCCTGCTGCCTGATATCCTCGCAACCTCCCGGGTGTGGGGTGCTGCGCCGTTGCGCACCCGCTCTGCGGAACCCCGCTCGAGCGCGAGAGGACGAGCCCGACTCGCCCCCGCGAGCGAAGCACTACAGTCGGGCCAGTCTCTCACACCGGCCGACTCCCCCCTTACAGCGAAGCTCGCTAATTTCACATTTCGTGCCTGACCTCAATAGAATTGCCCTACAACTTCAAAGACCATGTCTCCTACGGAAATCATCCATCGTGTTTGACAACATCTGCGATCGGGACTGAGCGAAGGAGTCCGAGATGAACAAAGGCAAAATCTCCTCGATCTTTCTCCAGTATTCCAGAAAGGCCTTAGACTTCCAACCTCCTTGAGTGGCCACCACGTCCGGGTGTGTCCCGCGAAGCAAGAGTTCCGTTGCGCCACCGATCCGGAAGCAATGGCCTGTGAGCTGCGCCAAGTCATTCGTGTTCCAGATTCCGTTGACACGCGCCAGGAACCAGTCTCGCGTTAACGGCGCCCAGCCTTCCGGTGTCTCTTGAGTAATGAAACTGAAGAGCGGGGCTCCAGCTGGCAGCTCCTTGTTCAACATCCGGTGGTGCAATAAAGCGGTAACAGGGTCTGTTGGATCGTTGTTTGCTGTGAGGATTATGTCTGCGCCCGAGGAATGCGTGGTCTTCGTCCACGGAATGTGGAATAACGCATAGCGGACTCCGCTTGGCAAGGTACGGACATTCACCGGTGTCGCGGCAATGGCGTGTTTTGTCTCATCGAATCCCCCGCGTGATGGGATGACCAATTCTCCTAATCTGCAACCAATGGAGTTAATGAACCCTCGGTGGCGCCATCACTACCTACCTTCGACAACCCCAGAAACTGGTGCATGCCACCGCGAACACCGCTGCGTCAAAACTGTTTGCGAGATTGAGGTTGGCGAATAACGCGTGCATGTGTTGCAGAGTAACAGGTGGTCGCTTCGGCAGGGGCGGGGGCTGGATCTTCTTTGCGCCCTTCTTCACCATTCCCAACAGTTTTGCGCCTGTCCACTCTGCACCATTCATCGCGTGCCAAACCGCGAGTCCTGCCAACCATCCATCTATGGTGCCGCGCCGAACACTTCCAGCGTGATGCGCTATGAAAGCCGCCAGTAAAGGTTCGGGCGCGGGCATTCGCACCTCCTCCGGAATCCGTAACATATCACAGTACTGCGTGAACCTCAATAAGCCTGCCCCATAGTTCTTCCTCGTGCCCACGTCCAAACTGTCCAGTACTGTAGCAAATATACGAGACGAAGCTGAAACCGGTAACAATAGGTCCATACCTGAACGAAAACTGAATCCATGCGGGGTGGTCCAAGAGGCTAAACGATCATCTGCCAGAACAAACGGTCGAAAGGGGGATGCTACAATCACGTTCTGCGGAGCTGGTCGTCTTGGTTTTCGCGTACCTAGGTTTCGCGGCCGAACATCTCCCGGGAATGCTCTGACCGTCGCACTTCCGAGAGTATTCGTCCTAGGCCGCGCGCTCGCACTTGCGGGCGCGGTCATCAGTGATGTGTCAGGCATGCACCAAAAACTCCGAGATCTCGTCCGGTAATCGGAATTTTGAGTGGAACCGTGACAACGTGGGACCCGGTATGCCGCGAGAGACCGGGTCTGCCCTATTGTCCTTGGTGTTGACGTACACCGGGATGATCTGGATGTTCTTCTCCATGCAAATGAGCTCCGCGCGCCGGATGGACATGTTCACTTGCCAGTTTCTGCTTCTCCCTCTCCTGAATGCTTTGATTACGCCTTCGTTGTCGCTTCGCACCAGGAGGTTTGCGTTCTCCCAATCCATCTCTACCATCCGCCTCAGCAATAGCTCGATAGCCAGCATCTCCGCCCATCCTATGTCGCGGCTGCAGGTGTTCCACACCTCTCGCGTGACCCTCCACCTCCACGCATCCCAAGTGTCTGCGATAACGACGCCTATTCCCCAAGATGTTGATGCGTCCACCCACAAGTCCAGATCCTTCACCGGTCCTCTCGCAACCAGCATCCTCCGCTCTCCTGCGAGCGACAGCAGCTCTAACCACCATTTCAGGTCGGAAACCACTGATTTGGGCGGGTATCGTAAGGCATGCTCGTTTGGGTAGGACGCGACGAACATGTATAGTGCTGAAAGGTATGTTCGGCCCCTCGGGTAGACGAAGGTTGCATGCGCCAGTGATCCACTGAGCTTTTCCATCGTCGTGAGATCTATCCTTCTTGCGCCCCCCTTCATCGCCTCCAGAGCGTCCACAAGGCGTGTGCGGTACTTAAGTCGTTTTCTATCTGGTAGGGCGACCGTGCGCTCCGGGACGTTCCACAGGAATCCCAGGTATACGCCCGTGAAGTCGTGCGCCGTCCACTTGTCCTTGTGCCAAGGAAGCCCTAAACGTTCTCCCAGATCAAAAATATCGTCTACCGAGTGCGCGTACTCCCACCCGTCGTCGCTTGTGTTACGCCCGGTCGGGAACCTGAAGTTGTTGAGGTCATCGACCCACTTCTTGTTCGGTCCCCAGCCTCGCGCATCCAAGATATCGACGACCGCGTCCATCGGGGCTCCCTGAAGTCCCGGTCCCGAGCGCACGCCGAAAGGGCATACGTGATCTATGAAAAATTCGCCTGGTCGTTGTTGGATTACTAGGTATTGCTTATGCGCCGGGTATATGGGTATGCGTCTGAATGCTGAATCGACATCTAGCGTCGCCATTTGAGCACCCGCGGGCGCATTTGTTATCTGCATTTGTTCGTTAATTCCAGTTCTCTGCTCAGTGCACGTCTTGACACATGACTGCGTCTCATCGCGTCATCTTCACCTCGCAACCAAGCTCTTACACCGTGCAGCTGACCTTCTCGGTCGCTGTTTGCTGGCTCACGGCCGAGATCTATGCGCTTCTGCCTGCGCTCGACCTAAGCTCAACGAGCCGTCGAAACAAAAACCCCCGCGCCTTTGGCGCTTCGCAGAAACCTGAGGTGCGAGGATGCGACCCCTTCCACGCGCTTTCCTGTGCCACTGCACTTCTCCTGCGCGAATTGTACTCACAATTTCGGCGACTTCTGCTGCCGTGCCCCATTCCGTTGGGAAGTCTTCCGTTGTGATCATGTCGTTCACGGATACTCCGTCCTCGTCACGGAAGGAGCAGTTCTGTATGAGTCGGAGTTTGTTGGGTTCGAGACTGCTTTTGGGGACAACAGACAGCGGGGACGAGCGGAAGTGGCTGCCAAGAATCTCCCGGACCTGCTCCTCCGAGTATGGGCCCGTCATGTGCCCGAGTTTCACCTGTTCTGTCGTATACTCGATAATGAATTCGATATTTTCACGTCCGCCTTTGTGATTTTCTGGGGTAAACGTCTTCGTCAGCGGACGCATGTCGCCGATACGGAAACCGAACTGCAATTTTCCAGGTAATGCTGCGTGCTTCTCCCACAACCCCCACCTGCGAAGTTCCTCCTCGATCGTGTCCGCTCGATACGTGGTGATGATGCGGTCGCGCTCAGAAGCACCGCTTACTACCGGCATGATGGGCCGCGGTCCCGCAGAAGGAGCACACATGGGCCGCTTGGCCTCCGGGGCAAGACCAGCTTCCGCATGGAGATCTCCCACTCGCGTTCCATGACATACAGATCGCGGCTCTGGACCCCGCCGCAACCAACCGTTCTCCGATGAACGCGGCAAAAACGGGTTGTCCGTTCGGCAGCTTCGTGGCGACGCATTCCGCCGCTCGATGTCCACTCGTGGCGCAGATGAGGCAGAGAGGCCCAGTGGACGAAGGGATCCTGCCTCCCCGAAAGGGCCGTCCTCTATCCGCACCTCCACGACCACCACCGCGGCCTCGTTGCGCGAATCCGCCGCGATCTCCTCCGTACGGGTGGTATCTCGCGACCTGCGCGAAATTCGTCCCCATCGAGTGGTTTGCCTGTGTCGAGTAGCTAACTTGCTCAGCGTAGCGCGCCGAAGGCCTCGAGGCCATCTCCATCGCGACGTCGTTTTGGCGTTGGATCAATTCGCTCACGTATTCGGGTGATCCCGGAGAGAATGGTAGGCACTCCCTCCCCCAGAAGTAGTTGTGGCGGACATCTATGTCGAACTGTCGAATAGCTGGGAATCTAACCTTGAAGTTTTGTTGCCTAGACAAGAACTCGAAATGTTCACGGAACCGTTTGACGCCATCAGGCACCAGGATCTCCGGGAGCACCTGGAGAAGGTTCGCCCAAGCGTCTTTCCAATCTTCCGAAGAGATCTCCCGCTCTTCCGGCCACCCAGCATTGACGTCGACGATCAGCACCTTGTTACCGTCTGCGTCGGTGTACCGCTTGTCTGCCAACCTCGTCGGCTGAGCGCGTACCACTTCGATTGCCTCGTTGGTGCATAGGGTTAGAGGGAGGTGGAAACCCAGCTTCAACAGCGTGATGAGACGCCTATCCAGGCGGTTCCGTCGACTTCCCATGCCAGAACCAGGATCTGCCACGCCCTCCTCCAACCTTCCTAAGGTCTTCGCTCCTTTTGCCTTCTTCGCCACCAAGGCACTGTCCAGCAAGTCCATAGCGCGCGCCATGATCACACCCATGAGACCCTCGGTAGCGGGATCCTCGCCTCCGCCACCCGCGATCCCCGGGTTTTGGCTCCTTATCGTGCCCATGGTGTCTTGTGTGCCGTGTGGGCCGCCCGCGTCTTCCGGCTCAATTTCAAGTAGGTCTTCATCTTCTTCTACACCCACATTACCTGCCTCTCTTCTCTCCTGCCTCTCAGAGTTACGCCTACTCCTCGCCTCGTTCTCCGCGATCCTGCCCGCCGGGCTCGATAGATCTGGTTGCGCCGTAGCGTCCGGGTTTGGGTTTGGGCCCTCCGGGCTAAGTTCGGGTACCTGAATCGGCGCTCCGCGCTCGGTCGGGCCGAAGGGCTGGCTATATGCGCCCAAATTTGCTGTGTCCACGCCTCTCGGTGGTCCTCCAGATCCAGGATTAAGAGACATCTCGATGCTATTGAGTTCTAGCTATTTTCCGGAAAGTACCAAGTTTCAAAAACAGCGACGGAGAGCTGAGACTGTGGAGGAAGAGAGCGAAGTCTTAAGCGCCAGGCTGCTGGTTCGCTCTCTTCCTCTATCGTTCACCCGCTTAGTAAGCACTCGATAGTCGTAGTGCTCGTTCCTCGCACTCTGCCTATCAGCACTCACCGCTGTTCTCAGATCGAAGAAGGCCTGCCGAAGCGGCGACTGAAAATGCCGCCTGAACGCCCGTGACATTCGCGTGACTTGGGGCTCCTGAATCTTGCATTGCTATTGCGGCTCAATCCCTGCCTTCGGCTCGACCTTCAACTCATCCTCTGACCTCAGGAAAAAAATACCGGGTGCGCAAGACCATTCTCAATGTATTACAAAAAATCCGATGGGATATGGTGAACGGAAGGCGGAGATATTTGAATCAGGAGGCAAATTTTGCATTACTGGTGAACCCATAGTACCGTGATGAGTGTGGCAAACTAACTAGGATCAAAACGCGTCAACTCACTCACTGCCATTATCACTGCCCTTACCCCCTGCTAATAATTATCCCCAGAGCAAGTACCGCCAGCGCCGTCCCCTCCCTTCATAGATTAGATAGATAAGCCTTTCTAGATCAGATAGATCAGGCCACAGATCAGTGGTCCAGACCGATAGCAGCAGACGCCAGGCGTTGAGTAGCGTCCCGTAGCCGAGCGCCCTGTTCCGCCCATCAATATCCGGCGCTTCTGCCCGCCGCCGCGCGCCACAACGTCGGGGACGGCCTCGCCGCCGCCGCCGACGTTCCGCACGCATATCTCCACGTCGCGCGGTCCGTTTGACTTTGTTCTTTCACTAATAGTCATGTCATAGGGTGGTTATGGCGATCTAAGACATTTTTTCACTATTCTACATGACATTGACTGCTCAATAGTGGATGGACAAGGCCTTTGCTATGCACATTATAGTAGAAAGCATTATATTGAGTAATGAAACTGTATACTAGAATACAACGAACAAGATAGAGCCGCAAGTA
>CCBP010000461.1:8765-19559 GCA_000765035.1 Trametes cinnabarina
GCCGCGCTGCACGGGGCGTTGCGCAGCGCGGGGATGCTCCTCGAGGCGGGTGCCCTCGTGCACGTGCGCGACTCACTGGGACATACCCCGCTGTACTACGCCGCGCGCCAGAGGCACGAGGAGCTCGTGGACTTGCTGGTCAGGGCCGGCGCGAACCTCGGCGGGGCGGACGTCGAGGGCGGGTTCGTGGCGCTCGCGGTGCAGAAGGCGACTCACGCGCGAGATGAGCTCGCGTTGCGGATCTGGAAGAAGGCGGGCGCGGACGTCGTGCACGTCGGCGTGATGGCTTGATGGCGGTCCTTGATCAACACATAGAAAAACACTTAGGAGTGCAGATAGACTGTACAGTATACAGAACCGAAGAACCGCAGCCGGGACCCACCGAGTACGTAGAGGAGATACATGAATGCGCCCAATGCGCTGGTCCGTCTGAACCAGTGTCACTTCTCGACGACGACGACCTCGGGTGACCGATCGACAGCGCCGCTTTCGTCGCCCTCGCCCTCGGGCTCGAATATGCTCGAGACGGTGTCGGTCAGTGTCTTCAGGAAGACGGTCATCTGGTTGCGCGCGAACATGAATGGGTCCTTGAAGAAGGCCAAACGCTCGACGATCTCCGGCCGCTCCTTGTCCAGGTCGCGCGGCTCGTACTTCACCTTAAGTATTAGGTTCTCTTTGGGGATCGGCGTGCCAGGTGCGGAGTCTGGGGGACGTTCGTAGACGTTCCGTAACGAAAAGTTTAACGCTGTAAGAAACGATCAGCAACATTGTCAGCGACCCGCGATCTGGCACACATAGCACGCCCGCACAACCAAACGAAACTCACAGAACGTCAACTTGTCGTCGTCCAGACTTTGATACGTATATATGCACGCCAGGATCTCCTCGTCGAGCTCCGGAAAATCGGGACTCTTGTCGATCTTCACGCCCGTGACGAGGATGTTCGTCATGTCCTCGTACAGCCGAATGACGGGCGTGTTCCGCGGTTCGCTCGGCGTCAGCTTCTGTTGGCGTGCGGCCGCGGTAGGAGCTGGGGTGCGCGCGAGAGACTTCGAGCGCTCGATCTCTGCGTCGAGCTCCTTCTTCACGGTCTTGGCTAGGTTGGGAGGCGCGCGAAGGTGAGCGGCGGCGGGTAGGACGCTGAGGCGGGGTCGAGGGAACATACCTTCTTCCTGAAGGGCGTGTATTTGCTTGTCCTTGCTCGCAATGGTCGCGTCTCGCTGCTTGATGACGTCCTTCAGACGGAGGTTCTCGTCGCGCAACGCCTGCTTCTCTTCCTCTGCCACTTCGCGTGTAAGGAAATGCAGCGTGTGAGACTTGTTCGACTTTGAAGAAGATTGCAGTTTGGCGAGCTGTGCGGTGAGCTCCTCAATAAGAGCCTCTTTCCCTGGGAAGACGTGAGTATGCCTGAGGCCACGCAAGGGACGCGAAACACTCACTGTTGATATTCTCATCGAATTGCGACTTGTATTCTTCCAGGAGTTGCTCGGGCTCCGTATGTCGTATGCGAAACACCTCCTCCAACTGTTTCGCTAGCTTGTCTCTTTGTGTTGCGATCTGATGGCGGACGTTTGCAACTAGACCCATGAGCGCAAGAAACAATGTACCTCCTTGGCTGATTCACGCGATCTCTCTAGCTGTTCACGCAAGTTCTCGACCTCGCGCGCGAGCTTCTCTTCGGCCTTGTTTGAGCGAGCAACAGTCGATGCGCGCGAGGCATTTGTGGGCTTCGGCTGCTTGCTGCTGCTACGAACGGCGCGTTGAGCAGGCGGGTCCAGGGGCTTGTCTGAATCATCCAATTCCATGACCTCGTCCCTCTCCTCCTCCTCCGCTGTTGGCGCTCCGTTCACTTTGCCTGTCTTTGGAGGGGCATCTGCTCTCGCTTTCCCCTTTGTGACTGCTGCCTTGATAATCCCGTTCGTTGCAGGTTCTGTGCGCGACGCCGTCTTTCTGGCGGTGGACTTGGGAGGCGGCCCAGGCATAGCGACGACTTCTTCCGAGTCCTCGCTGGGTTTCCTGCGCTTGTTGGCAGGCTGCTCGTCGACCATCACCACGTCCTGGTCCTCTTCATCGTCATCCAGCTCGATTGTGGATGGAGCTCTGTTCGCCGGTTTCTTTGCGACGGTGATCTTGGATGTAGGCTTCGTAGAGGGTCCCGCGACCGGTCTGCCACCGACGCGACCGCCGCGCGCCTTCTTGGGCGGAGCGGGGGTGGTAGGGCCGTAATTGTTAGCTGTGTGAACGCACAAGCTGATCGATATTCAGACGTTCCCAGTCCGGGTCAGTTCTGTGGGGAAACATACCGAAGTCGTCGTCTGAGACGTCTGACATGGCACGAACAGCGAGGGCAGAGTCGGTAGCGATGGCGAGCGAGAGAGTGGCTGCTGTGGGTTGAACGCGCGCGCCTTTGTTTGGCTCGTAAACAACGCGTGGTTCCAAGTACGGGCGTCTACGCGGGGTGCACGATCGGGGACCGCATGCTCGACCCGGCCATGGCAACTCGGAGCCATCCTGAAGCTCTCCTCTTCCTCCTCGCAGCAGTGCGAAACCTGTCCCGCTCACGCCGTTTCTGAACATAGCCTGAGGCCCTTGGACTGATCTACGAAATCGTTTGACTTCTTGTCAACCTCGCGCACCATTTCTTTCGGGCTTACCTCGTCATGGAAGAGTACCTCACACAGCGGCAGGAGCTCATCGCAAATGATAGAGCTTCACGGCCGGATCAATCATACGTGAATACTCTCTCGTCGGAGGAGCGTAAAGCGGACCAAATCTTGCACAATATTCGTATTCATGAGATGAAGACTATCTGGGATGGCGAACGTCCTGCCAAGCATCAGCATGGGCCGCAGCATATGTTCCCCGGGATGGGCTTTCTCACGGGTGGGCACTATGTGCCCGCACCAAGCGTCGGCAGATAGCTGACATAAAGTGCAGCCCGAGAGACAATCATTAGCACTGAGCTATATAAGATACTCAGCAGGGTCCGTTCATCGCGTCTCTCAAGTCAACATCTAGCTCACGTATTTGCAGATGCCAAAAGGCGGCCTCCTGCATGCCCATCTCGATGCGACAGTCCGTGCCGACATTTTGCTCCGTTTCGCCATCCAGCAACCTGCCGTGCATGTTCGCGTATCTGAAGCGTTGACATCCGCGACGTTGCGCTCCGTCTCGCCTCAGTTTCGCCCATTACCCAGATCTGAATGGACCTCTCTCTCGAGCCTTACGGACCAGCAGTATTCTTCCAATTCTTGGGTGTCCATACAGAATGCAAGGAACAACTTCAGCCCTGAGATGGGCGGACCGGAGGGCTTCGACCGCTGGGTGATCGATGCACTCATGATCAACCCCTCAGAGGCGTATGGGACTCACGACACAACGACTAAGGTCTGTTCTCCATAGCGCTCTCGGCTGCCGTCATGCTAAATCCGCTCCGCCGCAGATCTGGCAAAAGTTCCAGGCCACCTTTGCGGTGTCAAGTGTCAGCATCACCAGAGCTCGTGAACTATGACCACTTGAACTGACAGACGTTTAAAAGGGACTGATCCGATTTGCACCTGTATTCTCACAGTACATCAAAGAGTTCTTGTTATCTTCCATTGCAGACGGCATCTCCTACGTTGAACCCAGGATCAACTTTTGGTACAAGTAGCTGGCCTGCTTGCGTTGTGTAGTTATTGGTGTCCAGCTCACCACGCGTTTTCAGAAACATGTTCAACGAAGACGGCGAGGAGAACATCCCACACAGAGTATGGGTCCAGATGTTTGACCGTGTTGTCAATGAAGTCAAGGGTGAGCTTAAGGCGCAAGACCGCGAAGATGAGTTTGTCGGTGCGAAGGTGATATTCATTTGCTTCTGCGCCCGTCCGCTTGCACTGAACTTGCGCGACAGATCATCTATTCGACAATACGCAATGTCAGCTGCTCCGATCTCGAATTCTACCTAGAGGACTGCCTCGCGCTCAAGCAGGAGTTCCCGCACCTCATCGCTGGGTTCGACCTGGTCGGGCACGAGGACAAACTTCGCCCGCTCATCGACTACGCCGAACCGTTGCTCAAGTTCAGAGAACGCCAGAAAGAGCTGGGCGTACACATACCCTTCATATTCCACGCCGGAGAGACGACTGGGGACGGGTCCTCCGCCGATGTGAACCTGTACGATGCAATCTTGTTGGGCACAAAACGAATTGGGCATGGGTGCGTCATCTCCGTCGGGGTTCGGATATGGACATCGCGGCTAAACGACTGTGCGTCACAGGTTCTCGCTCTACAAGCATCCCAAGCTCATGGAACTTTGCCGAGACAAGGGCATCTGTGTTGAAATGTGCCCGATCTCGTAAGCCCGCTATATTTGCCCCCTCCCTTCTCCGCTGACAGACTCGTGGCGCGTTCAGAAACGAGATTTTGGTGCGTCTGGAATCCCGCATCCCACATACTGTGCACATGATTTCATGATAGATGTGATTGCAGCGTCTCACCGGATCCATGCCCATGCATCCGCTCCCTGCCATCATCAACCATGGCGTGCACGTGACGCTTTGCTCGGATGACCCCGCCGTCTTCGGGAACATGGGTCTTTCCTTCGACTTCTTCCAGGTCCGCATCATCTGCAGCGTCTACGGCTTGGGCTGACCATGGTCATGAACCGCATAGGTCTTCGTTGCGAGCGAAGTCAACACCCTCGCAACGCTCCGCGCATTCGTTTGGGATAGCATTAAGGTGCGTGTTCGGTCTGCAGTGTCGCGGAGGTGTGACGTCGGACGCGTGCTAACCTGGAGGTACGTGTCGCCGTACTAGTTTTCGAGCTTAGATGACCAAGAGAAAGAGCGCGCGTATGCTGCGCTCGAGCGGTCCTGGACGAAGTTCATCAAGTACATCCTGGATAACTATAGCGACCGCTTTGGCACCGCTGCCTCGGTGTCGCAGTAACTTCAATAGTGCTTATTAAGCTTTGTGAAGTCCACAGTACCTGCATGTGGCGAGTGTCTGTATTGTGTGCGCGGCGAATCGGTCAGCAAGCAGCGGTACTGTACATTATGTGGGCGCAATGAGCCCATTCGGACCCGGACTGGTTCAATCGCCGCGGCCAACGGCGCCAGCAACGTGGGGCAAGTCTAGCCCGAATACCAGCGCACTGTATGTCTATGTTATAGGACCTTGCTTCCAACCAGATCTCTGTTAACAGTTTGATCTTATGCCATGATCAAAGACTGTCACTGATACTCCCAGCTGCCGAGGTTAACGTTCAAGTTGTACGCTGGACGTCTGGACCACTGGCAGCCGCTACCATCATCTGTTCGGCCCGCGGTACCTGCAAGAGCGGATCACCTAGATTATACGAAAGCCAGCAGCCGTCGCCGCCACGTCTACTCCTGACCTCGCCCTTGTGATCTTGCCACTGCGGCAAGGCGAGCGGTTCTCAGTGGCAGGGTTGAGCTTCGCTCAGGCTTTCCGTCACTCCACTAGTGACTCTGGCCAATGAGGTGGCGGCAGACGAACAGACGGTGAGCGACCCTGCTTTGCATTGTATCTACTGTGCTCTAATGGTCTAAAGCTGACCATTCCATCTTGTGTAGCTCAAGGAGGGTCTGCCGCCTCGGGTCGCACAAAGAAAGTCCTGTCGTAACTGACCGTGCCGCTGTAGAGGGATACTAGTATGCGAAGTACGCCTCGTTCAAATCTTTCACTCAAACCTGCCGTTGGCGGCAGTATATACTATGATACAACGAATCAATGCCAGTCTCTCCGTGCAGTAGGGCTACTGGTACAAGACCTGACAACGCATGAGGTGAGGATTAATCCTGCATGAAGATAGCTCCAAGTTGCACTGACCTTGTCAATGCCTCCGTCGCATCGCATACAGCCCTCTTATATGCAGATCAAACGCGCGCGCCGCGACCTAGTCACCTGTCGGCCCTGTCGGACCACCACACATTTGCGCCGTGACCCATGCTACAACCCTCGCACGGATCATCTCGTAAGGTAAAGGTACTTTGTGGGGTTCAACCTGATCGAATGTCTCGTGCCGCTGAAGCATTTATATGTATGAGAATGTCCCATCATGCTGCATAGCAGTGAGAAAGAGGGCGTACCAAGCTCGGACGCGAGATTCCACTGATAGGTATTTCATCGCTGCATCGAGATGAAAAGTTGGTTTGTATTGAGTCACGGCAGCTTGGCTCGTCAAACTGGGAGTCGACAAGACCAGGTGGGATACAGCCTTCATGGTCCCGATCAGAACCGGTCATGATATCTGAGAGGCCCATAGGATCGAGGGCACTTGTGGAGAGTGACGACGGGCCGTGGACGGACAATGCTGGTTCGATGAACTGCCGGACACCAGCCTCACTTGAGTTGTTGGTGTCCTGGAATGCTGTTTGGTGCACGCCGGTGGAGTTGATCTCGTGCGCAGGTTGGATGCATCCGTAGGTGTTATCGTCTGCAAGGATCTCTTCGCATTGAGGGCTTTGAATACTGACTCGGTATTCCTTGCGACATTTATTGCAGATATGCTACCGAACGTTGTAGATTACGGTTCAGGACGACCCTCAGCTTTGCAAGTTCAATAGTACTCACCTCGGAAAGGACTGGCAAAGTCGAGCAATCCATTCTGGTGTCACCACAGCATATCCTAGATGGTTCTGCAGGGGTCTACTGTCAAGCTCTCGCAAAATGCAATGTAAAACAGAATCCCTACCTACGCCGGCAGCGCCATAGTGCGTTGCCCATTCCATACAGGAGTTGAACCGAGCCTTGCATTTGCTGCATATGTAGTTATGCATGATAGCTATAGGGTGGTCGACGTCATCCCGTTGATGTTGTTTCAATTCCTTCTGGTTGCCAAACACCTTCACGCAGTGGCTGCAATAGACTGATGCCATGCTCAGAACGTTGGGGGTAAGGGTCGGGTCTGCGACGATAATGCAGGTACTCTGCACCATTCTTATAGTCGGCACGTACAGTATGTGTCACTGCAGCAAATGAGATATTCTTGGCTTGCATTGATATACAGACTAGGAGCTACCGCAGTATCGTTCTCGGTCCTGGACCACTTCATGGAGAATGTTCCTTACCAAACCGCCACCAGCGAGTGTCTTCGAATATGTTGCTGCAGACGCTGTTCAGGAAGCTATCGCGTAAGGGCATAATGCATGAATATAGAATCCTCTCACAGTAAAAATGGCCCACGGTTGCTGCGGTTAGCGACGCGTCCCTCGAGACAGCCCGATGGCTTCTCCTCATGGCCTGTGTCCCACCTGAGTGAACATCCAGTAAATGTATGTCTTGTTCTCATTGACTGGAGGGGAACACACAGTGGTGGGAAAGATGCCCAGCTCGGCTTCGACACTGAGGTTGATGGGGCGGTGAAACTCTTGCCAAGGGTTCATGCAAGAACGCTGCAAAGTGCGCTAATGGCCCTTGCAAACGTACGGAGGCCGATCCGGCGGTTGCAATCCCTGCGATGCGATAGCTGCGGTGGTATCTTGAACATTTTCTTACCATTCGCGTACGCAGCTGTCGCAGTACCCTGTACCGACGACGACTGTGCTATAGGCCTTGACGTGCGATTAACACCCACATGCAACCCCAACTGAGGGACGTGGGTCACCGGGGCTGGTAACTATCAGACAAGTCAGCAAGGCGTCACTGCACGCCGTCAGTCGCTTCGCTCAGATTTTTGTAGCGGTGACGGCGCATCGATAAGAGGGCGCTTCGCATTCAGGCCTCCAGGCCGCGGCGACGTATACGACTGCCTGTGGCCCCGTTCTGGCGAGTCGCAGTGGCGACGTCTGACTATTGTACATCTCTGTACATCACGCACAGGTCCTTAGTTGGCGGGGCAAATGATGGAGGCTGCCTGACTCGGGATTGTCCTCACACGCTCAGGCTAGAGAATGTGAAGTTGCCTGCGCGATGATGCAGGGGTGATTGTTAGGGCCTGTTCGGATACCCAGGTTCTGCGCAGAACCTGGATTCTCAGGCGCGGATTCTGAGCCCAGCGCTTGGAGGTGACCAGAGTGTGACTGATGTGATGATCGCGTGACGGGCGCCTATCCGGCAGTGGGCCCGCTTTGCCGGCGCTGCGCAGCTTCTGGTGGCCGTGTTCGAAGGCATTGCTCGAGTTGTCCTTCTCCTTCTCTGCACCTCTGCTATAGGGTGTTCTGGCCCCTTTTTTCAGCTTCTATGCCTTCTCAACCTCCTTCTGGTCCCAAGGGACCTGAATGTGATACTACTTCTGGTAAAAAAGCGCCCAACAAGGCTGCTTCCAAGCCGGAGAAAAAAATTACAGCCCACTGGACAGAAGAGGAGGAGAAAATTCTCATCGACTTTCTCACTACCGACGGAAAGGCTGCTGCAGCTGATGGTGCAAACTATCGCAAGCCTGTCTGGGAGGCTGCGGCACGTAAGCTTGGTGCCCTCCCATGCAAAGGGGCACCTAAGACGTGGCAGGTTTGCAAGAATAAGTGGGGTCAGGTGCGCATTTTTAGTCTTTTCATGTTCGCATTTTTGCTAACTGTGCCTCTAGCTCAAAAAGGCATATTGGGCCATCGTTGTTCTGGAGAACTATGGCTCAGGCCTTACCTACGATGAGGAGAAGGGGGCAGGTATCACAGAGGATATGGAGGAGATCTGGGCAGCTTACATCAAGGTGAGTGCTGATAGTCTTACCATTTGTTTAGCCACTGATGTATCATCCAGAGTCACCCTGATGCCTCACCCTTCAAGAATAGAGGGTTTGTGCATTACCCGAGTATGCAGCCTCTGATGCCTACAAAGGCAAAGGGAAGCAACGTGTTCCGTGCTGGACATGTTCAGCCATCTCAAGCAGCTGAAGATCAAGGTGATGAGAATGAAGCCATGAACGATGATGAGACGCAGCCAGCGGATGAGGATGAGGAAGAGAATGATGAGGATGATGATGTTGTCATTCTGCCGGTATGTTTGATCTGCTTGGCCAGCTCAGATGTTAATCAATCATTTGCAGACGACCCCAGCATCTTCGCAGAAACGCAAGAGTGCTGTCCCGCATGGTGCAAGCACCAAGAAAGCCAGGGTGTCTCAAGGTGCCCAAGCCTTGCAGGCTGTTGGTGAAAAGCTTGATGACTTCAACACCATCCTCCGATCTCTTGTGGCTCTTGAGTCGCAGGAACCAGCTTCCTCGGGCCCTATTCCACCCGCAACTCCTCAGCGCAAGCAGCTTGCTATCCGTCGCGCTCAGCACCTTGAAGACCATCTGGATGATGATCGCCTCGTGGCTTTGATCAACATCTTTGAGAAGGATGGGAGTTCTGCAGACACCTATTTGGTTTTAGAGCGGGAGAGCCTGCGGCGTGCATGGGTGGAGAACAAACTGGCTAGCAACATGTAGACTTTACAAATCAGCTAATCTCTCTAGAACATTCTGATAGTCCTGCCACATCTCCTCTGCAATCTGATCCCGAATCCTTGCTGCTCTCTCCCGTTCTGCCACTGAAGCTGCCCCATCGCCTAGTTCACCATTGTGCTCGCCTGGCGAAGGGTCGTAAAAGTCGGTTGCAAAGTTGTTGATCTCATCACCATCGTGGATACGGATGAAGTTGTGGATGGCACAAAGTGCAGGGAGAATACGGGCCTGAACAGCCATGCTGAATTCACATGGTATGGTCAGAATCTTGAAGCGGCGCTTTAAAATGCCAAAATGCGCTCGACAACATTTCTGGCAGAGGCGTGACGCAGGTTGAACAACTCCTGGGCATTCATCGGCCTGAATGGGTCAAAAATAGCAATTGCAAAGGAATACTGAATTACACTCACCTTGCTTCAGCACGTCCCCATTCTGCAAGATGATATCGGACACCACGGTATGGGACCAATAAAACATCACACATAGGGAAGCCTGCATCGCCAAGGTATATCTTCCCCTCCGGAATCGGTAGTGAGTGCTGTCGAGCATCCGCAAAAAGAGTGGCATCTGCTACAGACCCTTCCCACCCACTCAGGACATGTTGAAAGAGAAGGTCGAACGAGCAGCAAGCGAGGCAGTTCTGGGAGACACCACCTTTGCGGTTACGGGATGCAGGGTGTTCCTCCAGTGAAGGAGCGCAGGTGATATGGGTCCCGTCCATTGCGCCAACCACATTCTTGAGATAAGGATAGAATTTGGGGTTTGTCGAGATATGGAGGGGAATGGGGTCATCCGCAGATGGGAGCTTTACATAACGGTTGTAAAACTCGGGGCCTGATATCATCTGCAGAACAGACTTGAAGTATCTAGAAAGCCAGGGGGATTAAAATGTCTTGTAAATTAGTTATGCTATGGGTAGACGTACTTTGCGATTGTCTCATTAGACCGTTGAAAGCGCTCTCCGACATGGCGCACCGATAACCCAGTCACGCATGTGTACAGGAAGATTGCAACCTGCTCCCTCAGGGAGACGTAACGCGAGCCACAGTAGCCAATATCCTCCAGAGTCTCCACAAGCCTGATGAATACGTCCTTGTGTACACCAAGTTCCGTCTTGATCCGTTCTGGATGACTGTCAAGGAGCTCATTGAGCCATGCTAGTCCAGATAGTGCAGAGGTGTGGTAGGGAATCTTGTCGTAGTGGGTCCTTGCATACAGAGAGACGACTTGTCGAACAGATGTAACCAATTGTGAAGCCAGAAATGTGTAGAGACGGATTCGCTGCCGTCTATTCCGAAGGGGAGGCATGGGAGCAGGAAAAAAAGACGAGATTTTCGTAAATAGGCGCCCATTGCGCGCGCGAGAGAGTGAGGCGCCGTGATTACCGTAAACGGCATGGGTGACGTTAA
>CCBP010000462.1:0-39752 GCA_000765035.1 Trametes cinnabarina
CCCGGTCGGCCGCCGTCCGCCGAACTGCAGATTGGCTAGGAGGGAACGCTGTTCAGCTTCAAAAACAAGCACATCTGCCACACACCGCGACAGAATCTTGGACATGCAGTTCAGGAGAGCGATGGGTCGCCAGGCCTTGGCAATCGTGTAGTCTGCCTTGCCCGGCTTTTGTAGCACCACCGTGTCGGAGAGCTTCCACCTGTCAGGGTAGTAATGAAGGACGAAGGTTGCACGGAAGAGAGTGCCTAGGACCGGTGTCAGCGTGTCCGCGCAATGCTTGTAGACCTCGTTGGGGATAGAGTCCGGGCCCGGCGCCTTGAACGCGCGAAGCGCACTGATGGCACGGCGGACTTGAGTGTTGGTGATCGGCTTGAAGGCGAACCGCGGTGCGGGGTACGGCCCAGATGGTACTGACGATGTGCTTGGTGGCAAAAAGAAGGTCCGGTGAAACTCCGCCCCCTTCTCCTCGTTTGAGTTGAGGGTGCGGCGCTGCCCGGCCTCCTCGACCCAGATGGGAGGGATTCGTGCCCCACCGCCGTCCGTTGCCCCACGCTTGAGAAAGCGGTTAGCGTCCCAGATAGTCTTGCCGTCGACTGAGTCGATCCACGCCTTCCAGTAATCGTTCTTGGCTGCTTGGATGTGGTCAGCATACATGTTGCGGTAACGCCGATACTCAACGTGTGAAGGGCGCGCCCGGTCCGCACGGTGGCGGTAGTGCAGGCGCCCCAGCCGTTCCTTCTCCTTTCGCATTCTGGAGAGATCCTTCGACCACCACCGTTTGGTGTAGGGGGTCGAGGCCACCGCCGGGACGTGCTCGTTGATTGTCGCCTGCAGGTCGGCCATCAGGTGGTCGAGGGTTGTGTCGAAGACCGCTTTGCTGTCTATGCGTGCTGGGAAGGCCCGTGCCTCTATTCGCTGCGCAAGAGCACCGTCAAACTCTTCCCAGTCAACCGCCCGGAAGTTCCGTCGGGGACGGGCGGGTGCAGCATCTGTGGGAATGTCGAAGGTGGTGCTGATGGGGAAATGGTCAGTCTTGGTGGGCCGCTTGGCTCGCTCGCCTACGCAGGAGCGCATTCGCGCGAGGAGTCCCGGGCTGGCGAAGACATTGTCAGGGCGTGTGAGATTCTTGGTACGAGTTGCCTCCAGAGTCGGGATGCCGGCTGGGAGAGCCTGTTGAAGGTCGAAGAGCGCGAGATGTTCGATGAGCACCTCAGCACGCTCCAAGCTGTCTGTGGTGAAGAGATGATGATTAGTTGGACTGTCCCAAGCAGGATGATGTCGGTTGAAGTCGCCCAGCCACACATGGTGGTGGGCTTCACCAGCCTCGCCGAGTACGAGGCGCTGTCCGGCACGCGACGCCGCACGGATTGCCGTATCATGATCACCGTCGACGTAGAGGTTGAAGAGATGGACCGTGGTGTCACCAGCATGGATGGTGACCGCTGTGACGTCCGGGTGCGGGATAGGAATAGGGTTCCAGGCATTGGTCGAGAGCCGTCTGTTGATGAGCAGGAGTGATCGTGAGCGGGAGACGCCCCCGGTGCCATGCGGCGTGGGATACACTACCCGCCAGTGCGGGGTCGCTGTCGTGAGGCCAAGGAATGAGAGATAGGGTTCCTGCAGAGCTAGAATGTCATAGTCAGCAAGCGATGCATCATTGAGAACGTCATGCTGGGCGCGGGCGGATTTGTTGAGGTTTTGCTGCCATATGCGTAGAGTGGGATGTTGGTCCTGATTCATTCAGAGACGAAGGAGTGCTGAGACTGCATCGCGTCGCCGAAGAAGGATTCAATTCTTGGCTGGGTTTGCTGGTTTCGAGGGTCGGCGTCGGCATCTTCGAGGTGGTGCTGGATCTGGGACCAGACAGTGGGCGGGGGAGGGGCCCGCGCGAGCTCCTCCTCCTCGGACACCCACGTCTCCGGCGCATTAGTCACAAAGAAACGGAAACCACTGCCCGCCCGCCGCTGAATGCGCCCACTGGTCTTCGCGCGGAGGGTGGGGCAGTTCTTATCCCAAGCCGCGTGCCCGTGTGTCGCGCAGTTGGCGCATTTGTACGTTCGAGGATCGTCGCGCGTGTCGCACCGAGCGGTGGCGTGGGCGCCCGCGCAGTTAGCGCAGATGTCCTGCTCAGCCTTGCACTCCCGGGCGTAATGCCCGTCGTACCGCTGGCATCGGGCGCACCGCTTTGGCTCCTCCATGTCACGGCGGACCAGAACCTTGCGGCCCGCGACCGTGAGTCCGCGGATCGCCCTGTTAGCCTGCTCGACACCTGCGACCGTGAGCATAATGAAGGCGGTGCGCTGCGCCGGGTGACGGCGCGAGATGGGTTTGATCCAGTCCGCGCGCGTGATGGCGTGCGGACGGAGCCCGCCCGCCCCCTCCACCGCCCGGAGCGTGGCGGCATCCTGCGGGTTGAACGAGACTGGAACACGCTCGGCGACGAGCTTGTACGTGCGTTCGATAACTTGCGCGGCCATCCCCATCTTGCGTGCAAAGGGCTTCGCCACCGTAGGCTTGAGGAGCCAGTGTGCCATCTCGCGGCTTGCCATCGTGAAGACGACGTCGCCATGCGGGAGGACCCTGGCTTCTTCGACGGTGCCATCGCCTGGCGGAGTGAGCCCCGCCCGGGCCATCTCGTCGATTGCAGCTCGGGCCCGCGCGCAGACCTGCTCGCTGGTGAGCCGGTTGCCGAGGTCGTCCTGGAGGGTGGCGTCCCGCACCAGCACCTGCCGCTGGAGGAGATCCGCTAGGGTGGCCGCGCGGCGAACACGCGTGGGGGCAGAATCGATGGTCAGCGACGAGACGGTAGTAGCAGGCTCACCGGGGGCATGCAGAACGGGGCCCGATCGTGCCGCTGAAGCGAGGCCCTCTCGCGCCTCCCTTAAAGTCTCCTCCGCTCGCTGCACGCTGTCGCATGCATCCCGCAGCTCCGCTACCGTCGTTTCCATCTCCCTCCGCATCCGTTCCACCCCCTGCGTGAGGTCCGCCACCCGGGTCTCGACGTGTGATGCGTGTTCGTCCAGCCGCAGCGTGAGCTGGTCTTCTGCGCGCTCTAGGACCGCACGACTGACCGCTTCTTGCGCCTCTTCTGCAGTGACTGCCCTTGCTACATAGGCGAGTGCAATCAGTCCTTCGGCAGCGAACTCGTGAGCAGGGCGGAGGTATGCGAGGTGTAGAAGGCCGGTGATGAGGGCTTCGCTCGTTAAAGCATGCGCTCCCTCCGGGATCAGCCTGCGCTTCTGCAGGAAGTCGACCGCGGCTCCGAGCGATGGGACCTTTTCTTCGGCTGCCGACCATAGCTGCTCCTGGGTGGGCGCGGGATTCTTCGCCGCCCCCGCTCTCGTCGTTTTCGTCGCCATCGCTGTCGCCCTCGCTGTCTCGGAAGTTTTCTCACGAGCGCCTACAGCCGCTCTGGCCGAGGGTGGTGTGCTGGCTGGTCGCGGCGGTGCTAAACGACCCGCAAAAGACATGGTCGGCACAGCAAAAAGACGTCTATACAATCTAGAGAACGATCCTAGACCATAACCGAGTGAGAACCGCACTCCTCGAGCCTCCCCCTATGAGGTCGAAGCGTGGGAAAAAACTAGGTGGTGGTGGTAGAGCGCCAAGAGGGGTCCTCCGGGGAAACGTGCCGCATCTGTACATGTGAGGAGGCACACCGCTCATTACGTCTTTGCGGCGCGTCTCAACCTGTTAACCCTTCTGTAGAAGTACAATACAGTGTCGCTTTGAGCTGCAGACACTACTTCCGCTCATTGACTCTACACCCCCAGGAGATTGAACAATCAAGACTAAGCATGCACATGGCGGACTATGCGGAGTGATGCCTGACATCCTTCTCCATGCAGCACCACCGGATGTTGATCCGTACTGCGACTGCGTAAGGGAGAGGTCAATGTCAAGCCAACGACCCACCTTTCCTTCCACATGACACTTCTGCTGCGAGATAAAGGCGCGGGGATTGGTACGTTGCATCTTCTGACCATCGGCAACCTTCAAGTTCCTCAGCCTGCTGGCCAACTTCTGTGGTCAAGATGCGAAAACTGAGTGGAAACACTAACGCGCACACGACATGATGTCCAGGGTCATCGGGAACCCGGTACCACCATCCGAACGCTGAGAAAGTGATGCGATAGACGCGACCACCTGACCAGGGTGCATTTGAACGAGAACAATTCTAATTGTGACATTCTTGGACTTCTAACATATTCGTACAACATCGTACCCACGCTGGCGGGATGCTTGCCAACAGAACAACGGAATTAGTGCACGATCTCCACGACCAAGTCGCCCTGGTTGATGGAGTCCCCTGTAAACGCCGAGATCAGTGTTTGTTGTGTCGCGTTGATCCTTGAAGGAGTGTTTACCTTCATGAACGACGACACGCTTGATATGACCAGAAACCGGCGCAGTGACCGCAGACTCCATCTACAGAGAAATCGTATGTCAATGTACATCCTACTAACTGCGATCTTGAACAGCTGCCCACCTTCATGGCGCTCAGCACTGATATTGACGGAAGCACATCAGCAAGTGTTTGTCGTGAGAGGAACACCTTACTCACCGCAAATGGGGTCGCCCTTCTTGATCTCAATACCCTCCTTGACGCGGACTTCAACGACGACACCAGACATCGGCGCACCGACCGAGCCAGGATCGGACGTCGCCTTCTCGCGCGACACCGTCTCGACCGCGGAGTTCTTGTCGTCAACGGACAAGGCACGAACCTGTATGACGGGATCAGTAACGCATATTGTGCAAAACCACATAACCCATACCTCTCCGTTGACCTCGAACCAGACGTCGCGCTGAGCGCGGCCCTCAATGACAGGACCAACCGCCATGAGGCGAATAATAAGCGTCTTGCCCTTCTCAATGTCAATCATCATCTCCGTGTTGACGTCGGGACGACCGAGGAAGTAACGAGTGGGAATAACACTGTTCGATAATGTGAGGCATGGCTCGCAAACACAGGCAGGATGAGAGGGCATACCTGAGGTCACCGTACTTCTCGAGGAAGGCCTGATACTCCTCGAAAACCTTGGGGTACATAACATAAGACGTGACATCTGCGTCCGTGATGTGCTTGCCAAACTTGCTGCGGAGCTCCGCCTTGATCTTCTTGAAGTCGACGGGTGCAAGGCTCGCGCCAGGACGGCCCTCGATTCTGGGCTTGTTGCGGATAACCTTGCTGCGGAGCGGCTCAGGAAAGCCGCCAACAGGCTGACCGAGGTAGCCCTGGAAGAACTCGACGACAGACGACGGGAAGTCGAGCTGGTCGGCACGCTCCAAAACGTCCTCCTTCGACAATTTGTTCTGCACCATCCATTGGGCAAAGTCCCCGACGACCTTGGAGGAAGGCGTGACCTTGATGATATCGCCGCACTGTTGTACAAGTGAAAATATGAGAATAATCCAAACCTTATATAGTCGTCTATACGCACCAGCTCGTTGGCCTCGACGTATTTCTTCTTGACCTCTGCATGCCATGTCAGTACTGGCTCCGCGAATCAGTCTCTGCCATAGGAGCTCACCAGACCACTGAGTCCCGAGACCAAGTTGCGAAGCTTGGAACTGAATTTGAGGAGAACATCAGTCAACCTAGGCCGCTGACAATCGCATGTATACCCACCATCAAGTTCGTGTACTGACCTCCCGGCATCTCGTGCTCAAAGACACTCGAGTCGGCCGCGCGGACGTTCGCCTCAAAGCACGAGTAGAGCAGGCGAACCTGGCTCCAGTACATGTTGAGCGCCTGGATGTCCTCGTACCGGATGCCAGTGCCCAGGTGGGTCTGCTCTAAAGCGGAGCAGACGGCACCCATAGGGGGCTGGGAGGTGAGACCGGACATGCCTATGGTGATCGCCTGGTCAGTGCGCGCAATTTTTATTAAGAATGGAGTACTCACTGTCGATCGCGACGTCGACAACGTCCGCACCGGCTTGGGCGGCAGCGATCATGCTGGCGGTCGAGATACCGGCCGTGTCGTGAGAGTGGACGTGGATAGGCAGGTCGGGGTACTTCTTGCGGATAGCGCCAATGAGCCTGAAGATACACAATGAGCAAGCATCTTGTAAGCGAAACGGCTGTGCCTTACAGTTTGGCTGCCTCGGGCTTGAGCAAGCCAGCCATATCCTTGATGCCAAGGACGTGAATGCCCTCAGCAACAAGCTGGTCGACGAAGTCGAGGTAGTACTCAAGGGTGTACTTCGTCTTCTTGGGGTTAGCCACGTCGCCCGTGTAGCATACGACAGCCTCGCAAACGCCGCCAGCCTTCTTCGCAGCGTCAATACCGAGCTTCATCTGCACAGAGGATCAGTATGCATTACATGCTATCATGACAGGCTGTAAGACGAACGTTCTCTGAAGAGCCAAAATCAGCAGTTTGTCAAAAACCACGCAGCTTATAAACTTACCGATGTAATTCAGAGAATCGAAGACACGGAAGATGTCAAGGCCGTTCTCGACAGCCTTCTTCGAAAAGTCGTAAATGGCATTGTCACTGAGTTTCACAGTCAGTCATACTGGAACCGCATATCACCCGTAGTAATAAACCCACGGGTAGCTGGTATAACCAACACCGTTGGCGCCACGAACGAGAGCCTGGAATGGGATATTGGGAACCAGCTTACGAAGAGTTCGCTGTTGTTATGGTCAGTAAAACGTTGGAGATTGGAGCAAAAGAGAATGTGCTTGCCAGACGCTCCCAAGGATCCTCGTACAAGAATCGCATGGCGACATCGAAGGTCGCACCACCCCAGCACTCCAGACTGTAAGCGTTGGCAAGCGCCCAGCTGGTCTCTTTCGCAATGTTTGCCATATCAATCGTCCGAAGGCGCGTCGCAAGCAATGATTGGTGGGCATCACGCCACGTAGTGTCCATGATGAGCACACCGGGGTATTCGCGAACAGCCTTTGCAAACGCCTCAGGGCCTTTCTCCACGATGATGTTGCGCCAGCCGAGCTCGCAGGGGCGCGAGGTGTCGAGCGCGGGTCCATTCGGGTCGTCGCGGTTGACAAGCTTGGGGATGACAATCTCGTCCTTAAGGCCGGGTTCGCCCTGCTGGCCCTTGATTGAGGAGCCGTTGACGACGAGGTCGCCCAGGTAAGCCAAGAGCTTCTGGGCACGGTTCTGGCTCTGGACGAGCTTGAACAACTCAGGTGTGTCGTCAATGAACTAAAATTGATATCAGAAACACGTCATGTTACACACTGAGGGCATTTGCACTTACGGTTGTCCAGGTCTTGCCGCCAATGAAAACATCGTGGGTCAAAAGACGGAAGAGGAAGGGGATATTTGTCTGCAATCCGTCAGTACAGAAGTTTCAGGCGCTTCCATGTGCTGCATACCTTGACACCACGGATACGGAACTCAACCAGAGCACGCAGCATTTTGCGACGCGCGACCTCGTAGGTGGTACCACTGACAGTGCACTTCACGAGCAAACTATCGTAGTACGGCTGGAGGACCTCTCAGTCCATGCTTGCATTTGGCTATAGACCGTCTTAACTTACCGTGATCTGCGCACCGGCGAAACCAGAGCTGGCGTCGAGACGCACGCCATTACCGCCCGCGCTACGGTAGACCTCAATCTTACCCGTGTCGGGTTGGAAGTTCTGGGCTGGGTCTTCGGTGGTGATACGGCATTGAATGGCGAAACCGCGCTTGGTGATCGCCTCCTGGGTGAGGCCCAGCTGAGGAAGCGTAGCACCCGCCGCAATCTGAATTTGTGCAGCAACGATATCGATGCCAGTGATTTCCTCTGAACGTCCCGACGTAAGTATCTCAACAATACAACTATAGAATCAATCCATCACTCACCAGTGATGGTGTGCTCGACTTGGATACGAGGGTTGATTTCGATGAAGTAGTGACGGCCCATCTGGTCAACCAGAAATTCTGCGGTACCTGCGTTCTTGTAGCCCACGGCTTTTGCGAGCTTGATAGCATCGGCGAGGATGGCCCTGCGCACTTCTTCAGGAAGGTGAGTGGCAGGAGCGACCTCCACGACCTTTTGGTGGCGACGCTGCACGGAGCAGTCACGCTCGAAGAGATGCACAGTGTTGCCGAGTGCGTCGGCGAGGATCTGGACTTCAATGTGGCGCGGACGCTCGAGGAAGCGTTCGATGAAAACAGTCCCGTCGCCGAAAGCGGACTTGGCCTCACTGACTGCCCGTTCGAACGCATCCTTGAAATCGGCGTGCTCGCGGACGACACGCATCCCACGGCCTCCACCACCCATGGCGGCCTTGATAATGACTACGTGAACTACTATGAGCCATCGCGCCCAATACGGGACCATATACTCTTACCTGGTAGTCCGTACTCCTTAATGAACGAATCGGCATCTTCCCATTTACCAACGGGCCCCGGTGTTCCCGGCACAACGGGAACGCCAATCTTCATCGCTGCGAAAGCGTCAGAATTACCCCGCGGCCGTAAGACCCGCAGTACTTACCGAGCGTACGCGCTTTGGTCTTGTCACCGAGCTGATCAATGACTTCGGGGGACGGGCCGACGAACGCGAGGCCCGCCTGTTCAACCTTGCGCGCGAACTCTGCATTCTCGGACAGGAACCCGTAGCTAAGAGGAGATGCCGCCGGGTCCATTTTGAGGACCACCGATGATGTTGGAAAGATGGAAATTGAGCACTCACCCGGGATGAATCATGTCCACTCCATGCTCCAGCGCGATGCGAATAATGTCGTCTTGGGCGAGGTAGGCCCCGACGGGCGTGAGACCCTTTCCGACTTGGTACGCTTCATCTGCCTATATGCGAGCAATCAAGCGGTCAGAGCCCATTGTGACGCGTGGCGACGCGTATATGCGCACCTTTTGGCGATGCGCAGAGAGTCGGTCCTCATGCGAGTATATAGCGACGGTGTGCATCGCGAGCTCATGGGCGGTGCGGAACACACGGATGGCGATTTCCTAGGGAGACCGATGTGAATGAACATGCGCGACAATGGACGGGAGAGGAAGCGCATACACCGCGATTCGCGACGAGGATTTTGGTCAGCGGACCAGAGTGGCCCGCCGCCTTGCGCCGCATAGTCTGGATGGAATGCACCGGGGTGCCCGGCGCACTGGGGGTGACCGCGAACATGGGCGCGAGGCGCGGGGGATGGAGAGTGCCCGACGACGTTGTAGACGACGCCATGACTGTGCTTTACTTCAACTATTGACGGTGATTTGGCCCCGCGATGGCGCCGATGAGGAGCTCGCTGTGGGAGACGACGAGGACGATGAGCGAGAAGCTGAGGGCAGTCGCAGGCGGGGATGTGGGGGAAAGGGCGGAAGGGGCCAGAGCGAATGGAGACGCGTAGATAGCGGACGGACGATATCAAGTGATCTCTCCGATGATCTCATAGCTTCGGACATCTCCCGCCCACTCTGATTCCGAGCGTAAGGTCCGCACCTCGCTCGAGACGGAGTTACTGCGGCTCTTCCGCTGGATATTCACCCGCACAACACTCAACGCCGCAAAGCCTATGCACGAGCCCTGTCCAGCTACTAATCGTGTCGCCGTGAAAGCGTGCGCTGGTAGAACAGGGGCGAGCGCAGCAAACCGCGTAGCATCGCGTCGCACTCCTTGCTATCGCAAACCGGCATCGGATCGCGCCCAGTGCTTCGGAAGCTACCCGGTTGGCTTGAGCCTTGCACTACTCCTCATCGGCCTCACAGCCAAGTCAGGCCAAGTCATATCGCACGCCGGCACAAGAAAGAAGAAAACTGTCTATTGGTCGCGTCCACTCCCGAGTCCCGACGAGCCGACAAGGCACCGCGCCGCGTCACTGCACTCAGCACAACGTTCTTATTGCCAAGTCAGAATGCTCGCATATCACGACGGCCTATTCGCCAATGGAATGATGCCTGGTTGACTCGCCGCCTCCGCCTTCTTCTGGTTGTTCTTCGCCACAGCGTACACCAGCCCTGCAAAGAATCCCACCGCGACCGCCGTTACAGACCCGAAGGTGACAGGATCACCAAAGAAGATCATACCCGACGCAGCGACGGGTAGTTTGTTCAGTGCACCGACCATACTATACGATGACGTCAGACACGGCGCGGATTGCAGAAAATGGACGTGTCTTACCTGTAAGTCGTGCTGCTCGTTGCTCGGATGCACCATGCAGTGGTATACGATATACCGACGGCAGCCGCGCCTGAAAATGCGATCGCAAATAGCAGAAAATTCCGCGTCTCCGGAGGGCTAGGCATTGCTATCAGTCCCAATCCTCTCCAATCTCTGGAATTCTGAGTGTTGCTCACAAGTTGAGACTCAGGTTCTCATAGCCCCAGTCTTCCGCGATGATGGAAGCGATCCCGAGGACCGGGATGGAGAGCAAGTTGTTGTAAAACATCGTGTCCCAATCCGAAAACCCGGTAACTTTGATCCTCTTGCGCATCGTCAAAACCTAGCGACCGCGTTCAGCCGCAATTGACGCATGCAAACCAGAGGTACGTCGGACGTACATATGCTGCACTGGTGGCACAGTTCAGGAACATCCAAAGGTACCCAACGTTCATCTTCGTGATCGCTCCGCTGACGTTGGCAAACACGCTTGTTGCTTCTGTGACAGCGGGGTCACCCACTACGAGGGCGTCGCTGATATCCGCCCATGCCGCGATTATAGATGATACGACCTAGCATCGGCAAAGAGTATGCTTCAATGTGCTACAGGACGTGCGCCGCCTTGACTGTCACTTACCATCAAAATGAAGGAGACCAAGGTCAGCGCAGTTACACGTCCTCCGAACCATATCACCTCGCCATAGGCCTGCAGAATAATGTTTCATGTACACCATCCGTTAATTTGGGGTATCTCGGCTTACAATGAGAATGATGGTCAGGTTCTTGAATATGGTGTACACCGGGATGCTCAAATATTGCTAATGAACGCCCCGTCAATACCACCGCCATCCGCGACCACTCGCATTCGAACCGAGGCCGGCACCGAGAACAACTCACCAAGCTCTTCGAACCCGTGTATATGACGCCAACGAGCAAAACGCTGATCGGGTACCACGCTTTCGCGTCTTTCATGTCGAAATCCCTGAACGAGATGATCCCTAGCTTCTTCACAGTGTAGACGCAGGCCACACAGACGGACGACTGCATGCACAGGAGGAGGAAGTTCATGTTGAAATGCGTGCCTGATACGACAAACTACCCAGGTATCAGCAAGTGATGGACGAACTCGGTAACGAGCAGCGCGCTGTAAAGTGGGCTGGTTTGGAAGCCTACCTTGTTCACCACCGTCATGAGTATAGAGGCGAGACAGTAGCATACGATAGGTGGCACTGAGAACCGCTTGAATGTGAGCAGGGCGTCGGGCAAGTCTTGCACGAGAGACTCGAACCTGTAGACACAGCGGCTGCTTGCGAGGTCGAAGAGCCAGTCGCCAACGCTTTCTTCATTTCCACAACGTCGTCTTCCTCTCTCCCATGTTTCAAAGTGATATTATCGGCCATCCTGGTAGCGCTTTGTACACAGTGGTGGATTCTAACAAGGGAGCCAGCAGAGCACGTTGAGAGCGGAGAGAGCGGAGAGAACGGCCGTCGCAGTAGTTATCACAGTTTGAATCTATACCGAGCAGGAAAGAACTCCAGGGCTAATGAGCGCAGACAGAGAAATTGAAGGGTAAGGAGTGGGACGAATGCGGCTCCGCAGACAAGACGGGAAGAGAGATGCAATTGGCTGCGGAGGGTGTGGTGAAAGTGGGCGAAGCCCTGTAGCGCCCATAAACCGGGGCTATGCGCATGGACCCCAGTTCTGCCCAAGTTGTGCAGCTGCAGTGCGGATATGAAACATACAAACGGATGCTGTGAGTAAGAGAACAGATTACAGCTGGACATATGCTGTTAAGTAGTGATGAGTGACTAGTACTAGTGATAAGCACTCGAGGCTTGGTGTGTCCGCGAGGCGCGTGTATTGCGGTACGGTCCTAGAGTCAGGACAGCAGCGACTAGCTAGTTGTATCAACGTATAGAGATTGGTGTGGGGTGAATATGCTATACTGCATAAGTATTCGCAGATCTGGTACGCAAATGAAAAGAACGGTGTGGTTTACATCCTAGTTTGTATATCTGCAGCTTGAGAGTAGCGATCGCCTCTGCAGATATCCGAGGATAGAGTCAGCGTGGATGCTCGTCGTTTGCCACGTCCGGTATCTATCACTGCGGACGACGAGTCGTCCATGACGATGGCGGTCCTGTAGCAGATGCCTGCATCAGTACGCGCAGACAGGAGATCATGTCACGGCTTGGACCACCTACCTGGAAAGTACCAGGAGAGCGCAAACCCGGTCGTGAATGCTGAGCGCTGCAACCTCACTCTCGTTGTTCCTCCTCCGCCTCCTCTGGATTGAGCTCCATAGCCACTGTCATGAATCTTTGGAACGGACGCTTCAGAGAGACGATATGGAGAGGAAAAAAGTGAAAGCTCACTGTGCAGCATGAGATGCCGAGAGCACGCGCATTGCGTCCAAGTTGACTTTCATGAGCTCGCACAAGTCTGCTGTCTGCGCGATCGCTCGGGACATCCTAGCCAAGCTGTGTGCAAGCTGCATGTAGTTTCTATCCTTTGCCTGAGTAGCGTTCGACGGTTGGGACTGCATGGTGAAAGTTGAGTGGGGGTATGTGGTGGTCAAGAGTCAGCAAAGCAGGTCAGAGACTGCCTGTTATGGCTACCTTCAGATCGAATCTGGCGGCATGTGGCTGTGTTAACTCGCGCTGTGGAGATTACGCCGGGCGCTTACTAAAATTCCAGTCTAATACGACAGACTCCGCGGACGCTCCTTCTCGCCGGGCGCAGTCAGCGTTTCACCGCCGCCCCTCGACCCTTTTCTTGAAGACGTCGCTCGCCTGCGAGTCGTGCTCTGTCTTAAACGGCCACCTTCTCAGCAGCGGTTCTCGTGTCTTGCCCACCATGAACGTCACAACGGCCTCGTCCTTCCTCGGCCACAGCCAGCTGCAGTACCTCGCCACCCATACCCCTTTCTACTATACCCCCCGAACCGCCCTGGTCTCCTGGCTCCCGGACCACCACCTCGCACTCGCCGTTCCCGTCATCGCCTACTGGGCTTTCAGCATCTACTTCCATGTCCTCGACATATCTGGTTGGGCGTGGCTGGACAAATTCCGTCTCCACGAGAGCGAGGAAGTCAAGTCCCGTAACCTCGTCTCCCGGACCGACGTCATCAAGGCCGTCATCTTCCAGCATGTCGTGCAGACCATAGTTGGTCTGTACTGGGTCGAGGAGCAGCCCACAGGCGCGCAGGTAGACCACGTCGCCAACATGCTTTCTTTGGCCGGACCCATGGCGCTATCCCTGCGGTTTGTGGGCGGGGAGCAGTTCGCTCAGCAGCTCCTGCGCAAGAACGGAGCACAGGCCTTGTACACGCTTTACTGGTGGGGCATCCCAACCGTCAAGTTCCTCCTCGGAATGTGCGTACGGTATACGCTACTCATGTCATCTTCGCTGAAGCCCTGACTGTTCCATCTTCTCAGGTTCTTCATCGACACTTGGCAATACTTCTTGCACCGCGCCATGCACATGAACACCTTCCTCTACAAGAAATTCCACTCGTGGCACCACCGGCTCTATGTTCCATACGCTTTCGGCGCCCTCTACAACCACCCCTTAGAGGGCTTCCTCCTGGACACCGTCGGCGCGGCTGTCGCGGAGTGGATCACGCATCTCAGCACTCGCGAGGCCATGCTGTTGTTTATGGTGTCTACACTCAAGACGGTCGACGACCACTGCGGCTACAAGCTCCCCTGGGATCCTCTCCAGCTCATCACCTCTAACAACGCCGACTACCACGACATCCATCATCAGGTACGCATCGCATCGCTATTGGTCAATATTCCATACAATCTCCGTTGTGCTGATGACAACTGTCTGTCTAGGTGATCGGCATCAAGTCCAACTTCTCTCAGCCTTTCTTCATTCATTGGGACGCTATCCTGGGCACTCGTATGACTCGCAAGGACATCGAGTTGCGGCGGCGGAAGCAGCAGGAACAGCGGCAAAAGGCTGAGTAGGTTTGTTGTACACTTTTATCTTCATTTTGCTTGTTGGGTTCATAGGATCTCTATGGGGTTTCTCCCTTCTTGCCTAGTCTAGTGATACACATGTGAAAGTGGGTTCTCCGTGTTGCGCTCCGTCTCGGAAATCGTGTACCCCGATCGTGATGTTTTTGCATACATGTATATTGAAAATAATGCCGATGCGATAGAACAGAAAGAGAACATGCCCCTGCGCTCGAGGATCTACCAGCTGGCAAGAGCCTCCTTGGTGAGTGGTACACTCTCCATCTCGTGCTCGTACTCGACTTCCACCCTGGGACCGCCTGGAGGGTAGTCAATATACTGACGAACATGAGTAACGGTACATGCTCACGTCTCGCCTTCTTTTCCGGACCCTTCTTGGGCGGCTTGTCTGTCCTTGACGGCGCTTTCCGCTTGCCCAGCGTGCTCTTCTTTGAAGGGGGCTCGTCCTCATGTTCGTTGCTTGCATCCTCCTCCTCATCCTCCTCGTCCTCTTCCCCTGAAGACTACACATGCCGTGAGCACACAATCAACCGTGACAGACGTGACACAGCTCACCACAGCATCCTCCAGATCGCTCAGCTCGTCCTCTTCCCCGCTCAGGTCGCTCACGAACTCGCGTTCGCCCCAGCCCTCCTCCTCTTCCTCCATCTCCTCCTCGTCCTCTTCGTCCGTCTCGTCGTCGACCATGTCCAGCTCCTTGTCTTTGCCCTTCTCGCCCTCCGCCACGCCGCGCTCGCGGTCGAGCACCGCGCGCCAGACCGCCTCGTTCACGTTCAGCGGCGCATCGCCGTAGGCTTTCGACTTCAACCGCTCGATGAGCTCCGCCTCGATCGACCGTTCGAGCTTGGCGGCGGAGAGCGCCTTGCGCTCTCTTACGGCTTCGCGTCGGTCGAGCTTTTTCTTCACGCCGATGAGTTTTGGCCTGCAGAGAGGACGATGGGTGAGCGGACATGATGGTCAAGCGGGGGTGAGGGAGGACTGACTGTTGCCGGAGTGCTAGTCGGCGCATTTTGATGAGGTACTGCGTGATTTTCGTGACTCGCTGCTTGCATTTGTGGATCATGAAGTTTGGCCAGTGGATGAGCTCCTTGTCGATCTATTCGATGACGTTGAACGCCTTCGCGGTCGGCAGAGAAAGACGCACGGAGGCCTACCTGCTCAAGAGCTTTGGTATAGTTGTTCGAGAGCTTGATGCGCTCCCACATGTGTGCGGGCGAGTGCGCACGCTCGATCGTCTTCACGTAGAGATACAGGACGCCTGAAATGGCGGACGAACCACATGAGGACCCTAGCACGTCGCCATATGGAAAGAAAGCTGGACGCACCCTCCTTCTCCCTGACCGTCGCGTAACGCGAGTTCGCGAGGGGACAGCTCTGCCTGTTACAGAGCCCCGTCACGTTGTACTCATTTCTGCAAAAGTTCTGCGTCGTCGTCCTGTGTCACGGGGCGGAGGGAAGGCTGGGTTGTAAGCACACAAGTTGCGACCACTTCGAGGACGAGATGTACGCACTTGACTTTGTACGAGCAGAACTGGGTGTTGATGACCGACCAAATCACGTCGTCGCTCTGCATTGCGAAGCGGGAGAGAGGAGCACAAGGCCGACGGGGACGAAGACACGGGGGAGACGACGGTGGACGAGGCGGGGAGAATGGACTGTGGGTGAAGCGGAGGCCTCGCTCGGCTCCCAAGAAAATCTGGAATGCGCCTCCTGATTGGCTAGAAGCCTTGTTCCCACGACTAACGAGCGTCTACTCGCGTCATTCCATACTGTGCACTGCCAGTGCAGCTCCGTACGCGTCCCGCCTCGCCTCTTCTGCTGAGTTTGAGCTTGCGGCTTAGAGCACTACCTGGGTCCTGCTTCTAGGTCCTGCTTCAACAAATCTTCCTCTGCTTAAAATGATTCGCTCCTTTGCAACCACACCAGCTCTCGCCTCCAAACCTAGCACATCACGCCTACCCCTACCCCGTGCAGCCGCCCGAGCCATCCTTGCCTCCCTCGCCTCCCGCTCTGCTCTCTCGCGCCGCCCTCGCCTTTTCCAGACCTCTTCGCCGCGGCACGACTTCCACTTTGACACGCACCACTTTGTCCAGCGCCTCCAGCGCGAGGGCCTGAACCGCGCGCAGGCGGAGGGCATCATGAACGCCATGGCGGAGGTCATCGACGAGAGCATACGCAACATGACGAGCAACATGGTCACGAAGGCCGAGCAGGAGAAGGTTCGCCGCACCTCCATCAGCCCTACACCGCCGTAGAGCTCACCGCGCGCTGCATCGCCCGCGTCCTGACCTCACCCACCGCTCGTCCGCGTCACGACGCCGCTGATCATGTAGCATCACTACACGCAACAAGTGGACTTTGCGCAGCTCAAGTCCGAGCTGCAGCTCATGGAGAAGAACGAGCTCGCGATGATCAAGGCGGAGAACGACCGCCTCGTGAACGATATCGAGAAGCTCAAACAGCGCCTCCGCGAGGAGATCACGCGCACGCAGGCGGGCGTGCGCCTCGATCTGAACCTTGAGAAGGGCCGCATGCGCGATGAGAGCAGCAAGCAGGAGCTCAAGATCAAGGAGGTCGACACGCGCATCGAGCAGGAGATCGCCGCGCTCCGCACGTCGATTCAAGTGTCGAAGGTACGTGGGACGGCATCGTTTCCTGGATCGTGCTGAGCTCGTGTGATGGTTTAGGCTACGACACTGCAGTATCTCGTCGGTTTCGGTACGTGTCCACATTGGCTGACGTGAATGACCGACACTCACGTCCTGAATGATAGTTACCGGCTGTTCCGCTCTGCTCATGGCGTATATGCGCTTCCGAGTCTAGGGTTTCCTCCTCCGCAGATGCTTGGGCGATGCGAAGATAGACGGGCGGGCAGGTTCCTCCGTACGACGAAGACCTTACAATCTCTATAGTTCGCATTGGTCAACGGATGAACAAGACGTTGAGCAATACAACGTCGTAATACCTGTGAGTATTCTCCTAGGTGACCTGGTATTTCGCCTACCTAATTTGGTCGTTCCAGTTCTTGTATACATACCTGTAATCCTAAGTTTAACACAGTCCCATCCTACCGATGCCAGGTTCCCCGGTGATCCATGACGATCAATAGCTCTAACAGCCCACGCGGTTGCTAGGACCCCGGCCGCGTCTGAAGCATGATGATTCAATATTCAGGTTCGAGTCATGCCCGTCCGAAACGAATTGAAACTTCCGCCCCGCAAGGAACTTCTACATGCATGAAATCTAGCCCGATGTCCAGGGTCCAAATCTATTATACTTTTGGGTTCAAGAGATTCAATCGTCTAATGGAGGCAAAGGATCGCTCTCGATAGGCTCTCCAAGCGCGACGCGCTTGAACTTTTCGTATGCGCGGTCCAGATCATCGTTCACGATCACCAGGTCGTGGGCGCCCTCTTTCGCGTACTCAATTTCCTTCAACGCGGTGGCAAGACGCTTCGCGACCGAGGCCTCAGACTCGGTTCCTCGGCCCTTCAGGCGCTCCCGGAGCACGGTGAGAGAGGGCGGAGAGATGAAGAGGTAGACGGGGTTCAGGTTGGTGGCTTTGATTTGTCGGACGCCCTGGCATGTGTGTTCGAAAAGGGAACGTAAGAGACGGGTGACACTCGCGTGGAACGCACCTGCGCCTCGATGTCGAGAATGCACCGCCTGCCCGACTTTTCAATCTCGCGCACGGCCATGAAGCTGGTGCCGTAGAAGTTGCCGGAGAACTGGGCGTACTCGATGAACGCGCCCTCGGCTATGAGGTGCTTGAAATTGTCCTGGGAGACGAAGTGGTAGTCCTTGCCGTCGACCTCGCCTGCGCGCGGGGCACGCGTCGTGTCTGTGGCGGACGCGGCCAGGCACGGGGGCGGCGTGAGCTGTCAGGAAGGTATGAAGCGAGGCAGGGAGGTGTGCTCACGAGAAACGCTGAAGCCAAATTTGTCCGGATATTCGGCGAATAGGCGTTTGAGGAGCGTGCTCTTGCCGACGCCAGAGGGCCCAGAGATAACGAGGGGCCGGAGGAAGTCCGCGGCAGGCGACATTTAGCGGATGGTCGAGGAGGAGAACAAGGGAGAGGCTGAGCGGGGAAGAGAGCGGCAGAGGCGGCGGAGGGAGCTAAACGATTTTGATAATACAAGTGCCCAAAAAGGCAGCAATAAGTGGTAGTAAATTATACCGGTTGGCAACAAAGTTAGGGACGCGCCTGTAGCAAGCGCCGGAGAGTGATTGCTAGAGGTCGAGTGTAGCCGTTTCTCCCATCGCCGTCCTCACCCTGCCCTCCACCTTCCCGCCGTCGGGCTCCCCATCTCCGCCCTCCCTGCTCCCGACGCGCTCCCTTTCCCACTCTTTTCTCTCATCCTTTGTCAGTCCCTCCCCTTTCCACCCTGTCCATCCTCCTATCCCTTCTCGGCGACCATGGGTGCTGTTTGCTGTAGGCCCCAGGTAGGCCCCTCCTCGGTTTTCTCTGACGAGCATAGGAACTCATCGTTGTCGAGCAGCCTATTGACTTCGATGGCGAAGTCAACCTCTTTCACTTCATTCTTTTGCGCTGCGTAGGGAAGGGTGCATTCGGCAAGGTACGCACATCGTCATTCTTTCCCTGCCATCGCACGATTTTGTGACATATTACTAGGTCCGAGTGGTCCAGCACAAACAGACAAGGGAGCTGTATGCGCTCAAGTACATCAACAAGGCGAAGTGCGTGAAGATGAAGGCGGTCGCGAACATCATCCAGGAGCGTCGATTGTTGGAAGAGGTACGACCCCTTATGGTTCCCCAGCCCCTTATGGTTCCCCAGCCCCTTATTGATCCATGCTCATACAATCCATGGCCTGGGCCCGCAGATTGATCATCCGTTTGTAGTCAACATGCGGTATGCTTTCCAGGACGACGAGAACTGTTTCTTTGTCTTGGATCTGATGCTCGGAGGGGACCTGAGATGTGAGCTCCTCCCCACCCGTTCTCAAAGATGTGCATTTCATCGCAATACCTCTCCTAGTTCATCTGGAACGGCTGGGATCGCTACCCGAGGATGTCGTGCGCTTTTACGTTGCGGAAATCTCCTCAGCACTTGCATTCCTTCACGAGCGGAAGATAATTCATCGGTAGGCGCCTTCATTGCGAAGTCCCCCACCGAGCCTTTGTCGCTTATCCCCTCCCCCCCCTCTCAGTGACTTGAAGCCGGACAATATCCTGCTCGATGAGCGGGGGCATGCCCACATCACTGACTTCAACATCGCGGTGCACTACTCCGATCGGCGTCTCCTTCAGGGGGTCGCTGGTTCAATGGCTTATATGGCCCCGGAGATCCTCGCGAAGCGTGGATACACTTACACCATAGACTGGTGGTCCCTTGGTGTTTGCGCATACGAGCTCATCTTCGGTCGCCGGCCTTTCCGAGGCAAGACGAACAGCGATCTCACGCACAGTATTGTCAAAGACTCGCTCCGATTCCCAGAGGACGTCGAGAGCAGATGTAGCAGAGCAGGTATCCAGGCATTGAAGGGCGTGAGTACCTTTCCCAAGCTTCTCCCGATGCCCCTCATCGAAGATCGCGCGTGACACACGGTCTGATGCTGCGAGGCGGTTTGTCTAAATGCATCCACGACTGATGGCTGATGCGCTTTAAATAGTTATTGGACCGTGATCCCTCGAGGCGCCTGGGTTGTAAACCGAATGGAGAGGGCTTTGAGGAGCTGAAGAGGCATACCTGGTTCTCATGTATCGACTGGGCGACGCTCGATACCAAGGAGCAAACAGCGCCTTTCATTCCGGACGTACGTATCCCGCACGGCGCGTACTTCCCTGCATCCGCTCACCAATAAATTTCGACAGAACAAGAAGGCGAACTTTGATGCCTCCCACGAGCTGGAGGAGCTGCTTCTGGAAGACAACCCGCTGCGTGCAAAGCAAAGGAAAGAGCGAGACTTGAGCAGTCTGAGCGCTGAGATGAGGCAGATGGAAGAACAGTACGTCATCCTGCTTTTCCCCCCAACTCTATCTGTGACCCTCGACATCTGGCTGATTGCGATCTTGGTGCAACATCAGATTCACTTCTTATGACTTCAAGAAAATGCAGCGTCGGTCGTATTACCCACAGACACAGATTGTGTCGACCGTTACCGCGACCTCGTCGACTGGGCCCGCGTCCTCGCGGCCAGTTACCCCCATGACGATCGGGAACGACGGAACCCAGGAAGGATACCCATACAGCCATAAGCCAGTATCAGAGCACGACATCGGCGTCGTGGAACCAACAACGCCCATGGAGATGGTCGAGATCAGCGAAAAGGCTCACCATTAACTCTCTTAAGAAGCCCTATACCCGCGCTGCAACTCACGGCGATTCTACCTGCGCGTCGTCGCTCAGACTCGGTTGCCCATCTTATCTGTAAACCTGTCTTGTTTGGTTCGCGTTCTAGGTCTCCGGTGTAGTCTGCGCTTCATATATCCATATCCCATAGCATCTCTTTTCCTCTGTCTCTATTGGTGTTCTTATTTTCCCGCACTTCCACCCTCCCCAGACGCTACTTCTATCCCTATCCCCAACTGTATTCTGGCCACAGTCGAGCTTGCACCTCCTCTGCCCTCCCGTTCGCTCGTCGTCGCCGTCGCACGCACATCACGCCCGGATCCTGCTCCTGATCCTACGAACCCGCGCTATGCCCTTCACGTTCGCGCTCACGCACTGTCCCGCACTCCCGCACGACCCTGTCGAAGCCCTACCCTACCCTACTTATACACCCTACTCTCCTTATTATCCCACTACCCACCCCGCCATCGAGCCCTTTGCACATCGGCGTGCTACAGCCTCGCCTTGGTACCTCCTTGTTGTTCCCGTGGTCTCACGTACCGTACCCTCGTTAATAGCCGGCGACGGCGCCGATTCGGACGACGTCGCTGCGCGTGTTGTTGCAAGGTATCGGCGTTTGCTGCCTGATCGTCTCCTTTCGTTTTCATTTTGTTTCTTTGCTTTGTCTGGGATCGTGTGCCATAGTTAATCGAGCATTCTTGCCATCTCTGTCTGACCCCCTCGCGCTCACGTCTGGTACCGCCAGTGGCGTATATATGTTCCGGAGGGTGGGGTATGGCTGCGCACATGCACACCGCATAGTACGAGTAGCATATGTACGTTCAAGGTGATGTATGTCCACTGACGTCCGCATATTGCTTTCTCTTACTGTATCCCATCGCCACCAGGCAGCGGACGGCCTGCAGTCGTTCTCCGAGGTGCATCCCATGTGCATCGTACGGGTACCACAACTTTCTTACAGTGGCACGACATATGGATACCATCCGGACGCAATCGTACCTCAGGCGTCGCCAGCTCGACCTGCATCGCGACATCTCTCGTGGCATGTAGATCGGCGGGACGCCATCGGAGGCCGGGGACGAGCCTAGGGTAGTAGGCCGTCCGATATGACATCCGCAGTAGCCCTTTGGCGTCAGCTCCAGCTCTTAGTACTTGGTTCCGATCAGAACCGGGATGTGAGAGGCATGCTATTCAACCTACAACTGCACTTGTCGCACCTGCCTGCTGCCTGCCACCCGTCTCCCGCTCGCAGTGCCGTTCCCCGCACCAGGAGCCCCGCTGACGGCCGTAACACCGCTCTGAGCGCCAGGCGTGTCTTTGCTTGTGCCCTTGATGGGACTGCTGGCGCCGCGCCGTCCGGAGCTGACGAAGGTGTACAAGAGGGAGCCCAGGAAGACCATTCCCGCGCCGACGCCGAGCTGCGGGTTCAGGCCGTTTCCGAACCACCACACGCTGAAGCAGAGGCTGATCGCCTTGCGCGTGGTGAGCACGAGGTTTGTCGAGACCGACGAGACGTGCTGTGAGACATGGTGGATCGCGTTGGTCAGAACCGTTACGTGGGAGAGGAAAGCCAGGCGGGGGTCGTACAGAGGTGAGCTGGTTCACGCCGGAGGCGCAGGCGAGCTGTGTGAGCAGGTTCGCGCCGAAGATGGCGAAAGGGACGAGACCAGATGCCTTGCCGAAGGTGTTCGACGATGCCGAGGATAGTCTTGTCGGATCCGACAGACCGCCAAACCCGCGCTGCAGGTCGGGTATAAAGAACAGGAAAATCGGCAACGAAAGACCGTGCTGCGAGGCCGAAATCAGCAAAGTGCGACGGCATAGCATGGCGGTCGGGCTTACTGTGTAGAACACGCCCTCTTTCCAGTGCGGACCGTACGTGCTGTACGTACGTTCTTGCAGGACGCCCAGGATGCCAGTGAGCAAGAGAGAGACTGATAGCATGATGACGCCTATCGTGTATCGCCCAACATCGGGTGTGCTTTCGGAAGATTTCGGCGTCGTCGGTCTGGACAGTGTGGCGAGGATAACACCCGCTGATACCAGAGCGACAGCAGCCTGTTCACGGTGTCGGTGCCGCTCTTGTTGATATTCATGTGGGACGTACCACCTGCGCCCACGAGTAGCGTTTCTTGAGCACTAGGTATCCCAAGAGCATAGAAACGGCCAAGCCTGACACGACGGATCAGTCCCCGACTACGGACCATGTGTGCTGATCCTACCAGCGGAGCGGAACACTATTTGTACTGTGAGGGGGACAGAGAAGGCATAGACCCAATTGTTGAGCAGAGACCCCGACGTCAATACCAACACTTGCGATGCCCAATTGCGGAGCGGAACATGGCGAGGCTTCAGTCTAGGGATGTAGCTGTGCTTGGGAAAGACGAGGAATGACGGCAGAGAGTGGACGGTTATGAAGAGCATCTGAGAGAACGTGAGAGTCGTCCCGATGTGCGCATCCATCCTGAGGAGTTGCTCATACGACCAGACATTCCTGCACATCGCGACCGGTCAGCGTGCGCAATCGGTGACGTGTGCATAACCAGGCTCACTGACGCGCAGCATCCTCCGAAAACTAGAGCCAAGATGAGACTGTAGTCGACTACAGAGAGCGCCACCGCACGCTGGACAGCTCCTCCGTTCGCCTGTCTACTGAGGGATGGCTTCGCTGTACTGCTTCGACTTTCGGCGCCGGTCGCGTCTCCGCCATCCGTATGGGTGCGTGGGTTCCTTTTCCTGACGGCCATTCTGCCAACGTTATGCAGCGAATGTGATGCTGAAGGTCGAGCACCAGCGAGGACACATCGAAGATGCAGAATATCAACAAAAGGTACCCTTCTGCACCGTGGATGGGCCACGTAGCCTGAGCGCGAGTATGGGCGAGAAAATGGCCTGCTGTAGTGGGGCGGCGCGCGGTGCAACGGTGGGTGGGAGTTTCACTACTGTAAGTACTGTGAGACACGCGCGCTCTCTGCGACAGAGACACGATCACGTGGGTGCAGTCCGCTCGTCGCTGCGAGCCGCACGACTTGAAACTGAAGCTTCATCGGAGAGCTGCCAGTGACACTCACTCACTCCTGCAACCGTCTCAGCCTCCTTCGCTTGTCTCACATACTATCAACATCATTAAACCTGCTTATTGTGGGGACTGGCAGCGCCCGCTTTACCGAGCTTGCCGGCGTCCAAGCGCCCAAAGAGCGCCTACGCCTCGGGTAGATGCCCAAGACAGAGATATGCACGGCTTGTCTGCGGCAGGAATGTTGGAAATCTACGCGAATGATGTGTTCGAGGCTGTCGTGGACCTGGCATCACCCTCAGGTCAGATCTCTCCTGCAGTGATCTATCGGCATGCCAGAAGCGGTCAGTCAGTGATCCTGGATATCCTCAGGAATTTTGATGCCAGCGATACTGCGAAATCTAATCAGACGATTTCCGTAAAATTCTATAAGAGCAGTCTACACAGGTGCCTTCACAGGTTCTCTGAATTAGTTTAGCGAGAAAGAGACTTGTTGAGCAGTGATTTGAATGCGAAGGTTGGACAGCGAGAAGATCATCTAAATAGCGCCCATGAGCCCCATTAGCGCCCACGACTGAATCCACGGCCGATGTACGCAAGGAGCGACGGTCCGTACAGCAATGCCCGTTGGACGTTCGCGAAGGCAAACAGCCCATGCAAAAGCTAACCTGGCCAAGATGTGGGCCAGCCGAAGAGGACAAGACAAAGAAAACAGGAGCCATCCTCCAGCGGAGGCGCATGTCGTACCAGAAGTGAATGCATTTGCGGATGCTGAGCTCGAGTTGGTGAAGCGCAACCTGCGAAATTCACGTCAACGGGAGAATCGCCTTCGCAACAAGAACAAGGAGCTGAAGGGACAGTTGGACCAGGACGCTGAGCGCAGCCGTGTCAGATTGGCTCAGGTGAGTTGAGCCTGACAATCAAAGCCTAGTAAGAGTGAAGCCTTACCAAATTAGTAGTTGGAGATGCACAACTCGGAGTTACATGCAGCCGCCCTTAGCTCTCAACGTGTTGCAGAGCAATGGGAGGTTGAAGCGCATCGGGCAACCCTCTCGACAGCTGCTTCTATACGGAATGCTGACACGGAGATCCGCATCGCGAAGGAGGCGGCCCGGCGCCACGCAATGGCAGAGGTCGAGGCTGTACACAGTCATGCTGCAGAGCTCTTGGACGCCACTCGCCGCGATGCTGCCAAGGAGATTCAAGCTGCAAGAGCCTTAGCAGAGGAGATGGCGGCGAACTACATCCACGATGCGGAGGCACGCGCACAATATCTGATAGTGTCAGTGCAGCATGCAACCACCCGGGATATCGACCTTGCAAGAGAGGAGTGTCAGCGTCAGGCACTGGAATGGATGCGACAGGTCGAGGAACATGCCCGCACGTTGTTACGAGAAGCTCAAGACCGCGCTGATACAGACATCCAATCCGCTAAGGACCAGGCAGCGGAACTGGTGCGCACAGCTCAAGAGCGCGCTGCGATATCTGTGCGCGAGGCCCAGGAATGTGCCCAGATGAGAATTCAGGCTGTACTGGAGTGCACGGCGTCCGAAACATGCAAGGTGGAGGAGCGCGCGGCGTCCAAAACACGCGAGGCGGAGGAGCGTGCGGCGGGCCTTATGGAGACCCATCATCGAGAGGTCAGATTGCAGGCAGCCGCCCTGATCGAAGGAGCTCGGGCTGAGGCTCATGCCAATGTGCTCACTGCCGTGGCGCATGCAGAGGCGCTTGCCAATGAGCGTATTCGCATTGCGGAAGAGAAGGCGGCAGAGCTTCTACTCGAGGTTCTACATCAGTCAGCTCGGGACGTGCGTGTGGTGGAGGCTCAGGCTGCTGCTGCAAAGGAACAGGCTGCCAAAGGTGTTCGGAAGGCGATGGAGACAGTGGAGATGCGGGCACAGAAGGCGGAAGAAGGGCGAGAGCAGGCGATGGCGATGGTGACGCGTATTGAAGAGCAACTGCAGTGGGCTTTCAAGCTCGCCCGGGATGATCTCGAAGCTGCACAGGCGATGGCAGCATCTAATCAGTACGCCATGGAAGAACTCCGCGCAGACTGCAAGACCCGCCTTCAGGACGTCACACACTTCTCGGAGAGTCTCCAGGAGCGGATCAAGGACCTCCAGCGTCAGAAGGATGCCTTGCGTCAAAAGGTTGCACGTAGCACGAGACAGCGTGAGCAAGCAGTCGAGAAGGCGAGGAGCACCTCTAGCAAGCAGGGTCAGCCAACACTGAAGCTCAAAGAGAAGGGGGTCATACCCGAGTCGATTCGCACCTTGGCCCGTGATTTGATCGCCCTGGGCGTGAAGGTCAGCCAAGTCAAGTCGACAATAACCACTATTGCCGGTGCGGCGGGGCTGGCTGTGGAGGGGAGCATTAGCGACCGTTCAGTTGCACGCGCGATGGGTGAAGGTTACCTTGCAGCGATGATGCAGGTCGTGGAGGAAGTTGAGAATGCAGACAGTAAGCCATATGAGATACCGGCGCAGTCCTCTGATCACTCATGGATATGTTAGGCATCACCCTCAGCAGTGATGGGACAGGGATCAAGAACATACAGCACGACGCTCACCATATGGAGATCATCCGAGGGGACCAGCATGAACGCCGTACACTAGGAGTCACCACAGCCCCAAATCATACAAGTGAGACTCAGCTCAATGGCTGGGTCAGCTTGGCTTCCACATTTTACGACATCTACAACGCAAGCCCACACGGTCAGGAGAACCCCACAGATCAGCGAACTTTCGCAACAAAGATCACTGGTATGCTCACAGACCATGCGGAGGACCAGAAAAAGCTCGTCCGTCTTATACAAGAGTGGAAGAAAGGCTGTGATCGCGAGCTTCGGGGAGAGAAAGCACACGCGGAGTTGCCAATCACAGAATTGCTGCTCATAGTAGCGGAGGAGACGACCGCTGCCATCGAACGTGAAGGTGGTGCAACAGCATGGGATCAGCTTACTCCAGAGGGCCTCGAAGCCCGTAATGTCGAGATCGCGCATGCAGTGATCGTCCGCATTGGGGAGGACGCCTATGCAAAGCTCTCCGAGTCCGATCGTGGCCTTGCGGACCTGTTCATCCACGCGGGCTGCTGCATGCATAAGGAACTGAACACAGTGAAGGGCGGGTACACCCACCTAGAGCAGTTCTGGAAGGATGCGGGTTTGGACGGCCCCGTACTTCTTATGAACCGGGACAATGACGCTGCCGCCCGAGCGGGTGGTGTCGCAGGGAAGAACGCGAAGGCGAAGTCATGCGGTGGCGCTATCAAGCTGACAGATCTGGCGGGGGCGCTGTTCCGGCACAAGGATGACAAAAAGGGTCAGCAAAACGCTTTTCGATACTATTTCGAGGACGCCATCGGGGAACTCTTCACCTTTCCCGATACAAGCAACACCCGCTTTGGATCAAACGGCGACGCTGCAACCACAATGATCACTTATCTGCCTTTGATGATCGACTTCCTTGAGCAGATCCGGGATCGCAAAATCTCTGGTAGATGGAACCATCTTGAGCAAAATGTGTACAGAGGACTACAAGACCACGCAACACTTACCGAGCTCTGTGTCCTATCCCTCTACTCCCAGGCAATCAGTCATCCGTATATGCGCGAAGTACGAGGCCCGGACCATCCAAATCATCTCGACCTAGGACCCCTGCATGACCGCATCCGGCAACACATCGCGTGCCTCATCAATGACCCGGATCTTCTCCTGGGAACAGAAGCCACGCACGTCAGCGGAACCCTTGATGGTAGTGCATGGGACAGCCCAGCTGCGTTCAACGCTGTCCACAAGCTCATTCCTACCTTGCCGCACATCCGGGGAGCGCTTGTCGCATTTCTGAAGGGCGCCTTGGTGACTTGGGAGCGGTTTGCTTCTGAGTTTGCTCCAGGCGGTGCGATTGAGCAGCTTACGAAGGTCCAGCGGGACCGCATCTACATGGCTGCAACCAACGACGCAAACGAGGGGCTCCTGGGGGCCTGCCGCGTGGACTCTCGGGTCGACACTAACATATCGATGCCTCAGTGGAATGCACGCAAGATGTACAAGATGAATGGCACGAAGACGTACATGGCGGGCTTGAACGAGGTCACGCTCAAGTTTCTGCGCCAGAAATGGCGGGAATACAACGGCTCCGGAACGGAAAAGACACGCAGGCTGTCTCTAGCCAAAGCAGCCGCGGATGCAGCAACGCAACGGCGGGAAAAGAAGGCGAACACTGCACGAAAGAAACAAAGACGTCAGCAGCGCCTTCGCGAACTTCAGCCTATCCTCGACCTCAACGAGCTTACCTCGGAAAAGCTCCTCATGGAATCCGTTCGTCAGCAGCTCTCCTGGCACCGCGAGTGGGTGGATACGGGCCCTCGAGGAGAGAAGGCAATACCGCCGACAAGCAAGTTATCCCGCAAGGATAGCATGCTTGCAGCCCTTCGGGACGCTGTTCAGCGGTACAACACTACACCTGAATTGCAAGGACGCGTTACGAGGGCAATGTGTACGTATGACGAGGCCAAAGCTCACCATGCAGACGATGAAGTGGAGGATGAGGAGGAGGAGGAGGAGAGCGAAGAGGACGGTTGAGTAGCGGCCACGCCCGGTGGGAACAGCGTGGTGATGGAAGCTCGACCTTGGGAAACTGACTCAGTGATTGATTGCTCCGGACCCGAATACGTACTTTAGGCTTACTGCCCCGTAATACCACAGGCTCCCTTCTGCTTTTTGCAGCGGAGATGACCTCCTGCAAATAAAGACTTTGTGCCCGTACCATATACACACTCGGTGTGCACGTCGGCTAGTAGTTGGTCGATCGCGAGTGTCGCTTAGATGCAGCTCAGGTACCCAGAGGCCTGAGAAGTACAGCCTTCATGCTTCGCGAGAGACCTGCTCTGGACTGACGGCGGTCGGCAGGTTCAATCTCAGTTTCTGCCGATAATTAATCCAACGAGATAACTGCTGATAATCTGACTCGGAACTCCCCGGCCGTACGATAAGCTGGACGCCGGCTAACGGGCGCTGCCAGTCCCCACTTATTGTATTCAAAGCCCATGGATCCTCAAGCTTCCCCCGAGTCTGCAGTGTATACTATTTGCGCTAGAACCAGCTGACGGAGCGGCTCTGAACTCACGACGTGTACCAATGTATGACTTCTCTTGTAAGTTATATCGACTTCGATTGAGTACAGTGACCACGTACTGCACGTTGGGCGGCTACGTACATGATACAGCTGCTGCAGGATTTTGCCCATCATGCGTCCCTTGTCTCGCACCCCTCCCGGTGGATGTGCATCCAGGCATTGGCCCCTCCGTTGTTTCAATTTCCTTGGATGCGTCCACTCACAGTAGCTATGAATTTACAGGCGATATGCCTTTCTCGGCGGATGATGCTTGGCCCGACGAACTACGCATCATACCTGACCACGCACGCACGAACAAGCCGCATTCGAGAATCGTTACTATGGGCCATATGACAAGCTGCTGAACTATTGTGTTGGCGACTCATTCACGTTCTACGTTGCCCCAAAAAATCTTTCCAGGGATGACAGCCGAGACGCCGTCGACTTCTTCGTCTTTCTGGTTGTGTACGACATCAACGACAGAACAGTCCTTCTCGTCGAAGTCAAGGACGAGAGTTGGGCGCGGAAAGCGGAGCTCCGGTATTGCGCGGGTGGGCAGATGCGCGAAATATACGCGTTGATGCGTGATGCTCGAAGAGTGTCCCCCTCGCCTAACTTGGGGCCTCAGCCTGCTGGGCACTTCGATGTGCGTCCATTGTGGCGACACAGGGCGACACACAGTCGTTTGACATGTCGCCCCCGGCCATCCCGCGCCCTGAGCCTTTGACCCGTGTCATTCGCCGAGCTTTTTCCTCGCAGGAGAGTGGGAGTTGGAGTTCCATACGTCGAGGGCTTTGCAAAGATGAAGGACATCGTCAACGACATATTGGAACATGCTAGCCAGAGGTGATTTCCCCTCGTGAGTATCTTCTTCTCATCTGGTCTTTCATGCATATGGTTGCTGATCTTGTCATCTATCCGATTTCTCGCAGCAACGACGACATTTGAGCTCTCGTTCATGGTGTATCCTCTATCGTCATTTGAATAATGGTCTGTACTTATATTGTCGCGACGTGACGTCCGCTTTGCTGTACCCGTGAGCGATGCATCTTATGTCATGTGTGCCTCCTCACAGGTTCTCCTGCGGCCGTGCATCGAGTATTGGAAATCACCTACATTCAGGCTATTCCACCCCGCCGCGCTTAGCCACCATCATACCGACCACAGCACGCGCCGAGCAAGTGCGCCAGCGGCCAGATCGTCGGGCTGGACTCCGTACTTACCCTTAGGACCTCGGCCTCGGCCTCGTTCGATAGACAGCAAGCCTACCGCAAGTTTCCAAGGCCAGTCTTGTTCAGACACTGGCGGCATCCTTGGGGGACCTCACTTCATCGGAACGGCATTCATGGCCGACGCTACCGTACCTGAGCTGCATTCCGTGAGATTGGAATAAGTACCATGAGCCAGTGTTGCAAAGCGCATTATCTCATCGAACATGATATGAAGCAAGCCATGAGAACCATATATCGTGGTAAAGCTCGAGGACCATGGTCACAGAGAAAAGTTCACCCTAAGGCGTATTGATGTAGTCCGGGAAAGCCGGAGAACGTCGAGGTCATGACGTTATTAATAGTCCCCAACCGCCCACGGCAGAGACGCGGCAGAGAAAGGTCAAAGGCCAGGGAAGTCGTTCTCACTCACGCCATCGTCGACGTTCTCTGCATGCTCGCTGTCGCGATCTTCTCTCGTCCACTGCGATGTCCACACTGTTGACATGTCGTGGTGACCCAGAGGGCTGGCGTCCTGTTTCTCGCATTCGTCCATTCGACCTCACCCCTTGCTTCGAAGAGGGCGCCGTCCTAACACCGCTCCTAGCCGTATTCCTCGTCGCCGCCGCGGTCTCGTGTTGGACGATACGCGCACGCGAACCTCGTGTAAGGAGCAGACAAAGTTTATGGGTGTTGCGCGTGAAGCTGGTGAGATCATCCACGGGTGGATACAGTGATAGCAGTGTGGTTAACTCTAATCTACATAGATCTTGCTGTCCATCGCATGCGCGGCGAGCTGCGCCAATCTAGGCCTGATCCTTGTCACCCATAGACCGGTGGTTTTCATAGGGTCCTATATATTGGAGATTGCCGCGTTGCTGATCTCTCCGTTCCTGGTCTTCAACAACCATTTGCGCACGCGCATATCGTCGTCTCTGGTCCTGTTGTTCTGGCCGTTATATGCTCTTGCCATCCTGATATGGGCACGAACCGTCCTAACCATCTCTCCCGTCGGTTTCCTCCCGGTGGTCATCACTAGATGTGTCGTCACACTTGTTGGACTTGCCGCTTTCGCCCTAGAGTGCCTGGGTCCAGAATTCACTGAAGAAGACCGTCCAGAGCACTTCGTCAAGGGTCATGTAGAGAGCCCGCTGCTCACCGCCAACATCTTCAGTAGATGGAGCTTCTCGTGGATGGATAAGCTCATGCAAAAAGGCGCGCGCGAATACATCACAGAGGACGACCTCCCAGCGCTGGTTCCTCAGGACGAAGCGGGTGCTCTTGGAGAGAGACTCAAACGGGCGATGAAGAAGCAGTGCGTATCGTCTCCATTGATTGAACTGTCATGTACTCAGGTTGCATCCCAGCACTTCGCTGTGGGTAGCCTTATTTGTCGCCTATGGTGGACCATACGCCTTTGCCCTTGGCCTGAAAATCATCCAAGATTGCCTGGCATTTTTGCAACCCCAACTCCTGCGCTGGCTGTTGGCCTATATCTCGAGCTACCAAACGGCAAGGGATGCCGGCCGCGATCCTCCCACAGCCGTCGAGGGCTTCGCTGTTGCCGCGATCATGTTCGGAGCATCCATGGTTCAGACGATCATCCTGCACCAGGTATGGACAACTCTGTCCAGTCACGGAAGTGTCTAATGCGTTCATATCACCAGTACTTCCAACACTGCTTCGAAACCGGCATGAGAGTGCGTTCTGGGCTCATCACCGCCATCTATCAGAAGGCACTGGTGCTGTCGAACGACGGGCGTAGCAGTGCTTCTGGGGACATCGTGAACTTGATGTCGGTCGATGCCATGCGACTCCAAGATCTCTGCACATACGGCCTAATCTCCATATCTGGGCCATTCCAGGTTCGCTTTCGTTCTTTGACGTGCATGTGTTTCGTATTGAATGCCCTATGCAGATCACTCTTGCGTTCATCTCTCTATACAACATCCTTGGCTGGCCCGCCTTCGTGGGGGTTGCCATCATGATTGTGTCTATCCCGTTGAATACGCTCATTGCTCGACTGCTCAAGCGGCTCCAGGAGAAGCAGATGAAGAATAGGGATAAGAGAACGCGTCTGATGTCAGACCTCCTTGCGAACATCCGCAGGTCAATAACTCACTTTCCAGTGTAGATGCATTGCACTGATTCTTTTGTAACAGCATCAAACTATATGCTTGGGAGAATGCCTTCATCCGTTGGGTATCCGACGTGAGGAACAACCACGAGTTGAGGATGCTTCGGAAGATCGGTGTGGTCACCGTATGCAGACCATTTTCGCTCGATAGTGGTTATTCAGGCTAACCTGCTGATTGTAGTCTCTGAATACGTCGCTATGGAGTGGCATACCCCGTGAGTAAATATCTCCCATCGCATCTAGGATACACACTGATGGTCTCATTAGTGCTGGTGGCTTTCAGCTCATTTGCAGTAGCGGCCTATACGTCCGACATTCCCTTGACTGCTGACAAGATTTTCCCGGCTATCTCTCTGTACATGTTGCTGCAGTTCCCCCTCAACATGGTGAGCTACCATCCCCGCAGGAAGATTTACGCCCGGCCACTGACTGACTCGCTAAATACAGTTCAGCATGGTCACTTCCAACATCATCGAAGCAATGGTATCCGTCAAGCGACTTTCTGCGTTTTTCAATTCAGATGAGCTGCAGCCCGATGTGCGCGAGGCTGTGGCGAAGGAGAACATTGAGCTCGGCGATGTTGTCGTGTCTATCAAGAATGGCGAATTCCGGTGGAACAAGAACTCCCCTTCTCCGACGCTCGAGGACATCAACCTCACAGTGCACAAGGGAGACCTCGTCGGTGTTCTTGGTCGCGTCGGTGCGGGCAAGGTATGTGTTTTGCAAGGCGAGTTCATATAGAGAGCTCATCTGTCGCGCAGACGAGCTTGTTGTCTGCGATCGTGGGTGAGATGCTACGGACCGACGGAGAGGTCAAGGTGGTGGGGTCGGTCTCCTACGCTCCCCAAAACCCCTGGTATTTATGAAGTCCGTTGCGTCTCACCGGAATGCACGCTCAGATTCTCATACAGGATTATGAGCGCGACAATCAGAGACAATATCCTATTCTCGCACAGGTATGACGAAGAGTTCTATAATCTCGTTCTAGACGGTGCGCTTTCTGCCTTGCGCGAAGGTGAATATACCGCTGACAACGTTGTTATCTGAATTAGCATGCGCTTTGCGCCCCGACTTGGCGCTTCTCCCGAACAGTGACATGACCGAGGTTGGAGAGAAGGGTGCGTAGCCGCTCTTACGTCCTCTAAGGAATCCATGCTGAATCTTACTCACGCATCCTTTCCGACAGGAATCACTGTAAGTAATTGTCTACACGTTGTGATATATGCCCCATTGACAGTGTATCCCAGCTGAGTGGTGGTCAGCGCGCTCGGCTTGCATTGGCGCGCGCAGTTTATGCCAGAGCTGATATGTGAGCCGTTCGCTTCCTCCGAGGATGCCGGGCCATGCTCACCACTTCTCAGAGTATTATTGGACGACGTACTCGCAGCTTTAGACTCCCATGTAGCGAAACATGTCTTTGGTCAGCATGCTCCGTTTTCTCCTGTGAGATCTCTGCTGACGTCTTTTCAGACCATGTCATTGGACCCAACGGACTATTGGCAACGAAGGCACGCATTGTCGTCACAAACAGCATCCACTTTTTGAAGCAGTTCGACCAAGTACTGTACATGCGTCGTGGTGTCATTATTGAATCCGGTTCCTACGCGGAACTTGTCAGCAACCCGCAGACGGAGTTGCACAAGCTGATGTACGTACGATCTGTCCGGTTCTGACACTCGCTGACCTGAACCAATGTCGTAGCAAGGGTCACGGCAATCTGACGGCCTCGCTGACCTCCGGAATGTCTACCCCTTTCATCACCGGGTTCTCAGCTACTCCGTCTTCGGAAAGCGAGACCACTGCGGTTGAATCAAATGTGGATCTGACCGAAGAAAAGCTTCGGACTATCGACAAAACTCTTATCAGACGCAAGTCCTTCGGCAAAGCCGTACTTGAGGACGCGCTCCCGACGAAGACCGCTTCAGACGGGCCGACGAAGGAGCACATCGAACAAGGCCGTGTCAAGCGCGAGGTGTACATGCGCTACATCGAGGCGGCGTCCAAGGCTGGCTTCAGCGCGTTCATCATCGCGACAATTCTGCAGCAGATCGCGTCTCTTCTCGGTAACAACACGCTGCGCGCATGGGGTGAACACAACAGGCAGGCAGGCGATAACACGGGTGCCGGAGTGTACCTGCTCGGATATGGGCTGTTCTCGTTGTCCTCCACAGTCCTCGGTGCCGTAGCCGCGGTACTGATCTGGGTCCTATGCTCTATCCGGAGTTCGAGGAGATTGCATGATGCGGTGCGTCTCTTAACATTTCGAGATGTGATCCTCATATACTTATTCAACGATAGATGTTGAACGCCATCATGCACGCGCCGCTCAGTTTCTTCGAGCTTACGCCCACGGGACGGTGCGTCTCTCTCGTCATGATGCGAGCCGAGCACTGAAATCATCTGTAGAATCTTGAACTTATTCTCTCGGGACACTTACGTTGTCGATATGATTCTGGCTCGGGTTATCCAGAATTCCGTCCGCACGCTGTGTACGACAGCTATGATTGTCATCGTCATCGGATACAGCTTCCCGCTTTTCGTGAGTTGAAAGCAGAGGGCCATCTGCGTAGTTTGTCTCACGTATTTCCTTCTAGTTGATTGCTGTTCCTCCGCTCGCATGGTTCTACATTCGCGTCATGATGTGAGTGCCTAACCTGCCATTGCATGCTGTTGAGGGGGATGCTTAACGTCATCGACAGATACTACCTTTCGACTTCGCGCGAATTGAAGCGTCTGGATGCCGTCTCTCGTTCACCCATCTTTGCCTGGTTTTCCGAGTCGCTGAACGGTCTGTCAACTATCCGTGCTTTTAGTCAGCAGCATCTCTTCATTGCGAATAACGAGCGGCGCGTCGACCGTAACCAAATCTGCTATCTTCCTAGGTATGCACAGATCCGGTGACTGCATACTCGTAACCTCTGACTCATTCTGACCAATTTGTGCAGCATCTCCGTGAACCGGTGGCTAGCCGTACGTCTCGAGTTTGTGGGATCGACGATCATCTTCATCGCAGCCATCTTGTCCATTGTCGCTCTGGTGACTACGGGCGTCGACGCTGGTCTTGTCGGCTTCGTGCTCTCCTATGCGCTAAACACGACCGGATCGCTGGTGAGCTCTGCACGTCTACGTGATCAGACGCACACGGCGGCCTGACAATCATAACAGAACTGGCTGGTTCGTTCGGCCAGCGAGGTAGAGCAGAACATCGTCAGCGTGGAGCGCATTTTGCACTATATCGAGCTTCCGCCGGAGGCACCATGGGAAGTCCCTGGAACCGTGCCGGAGGACTGGCCGTCGAAGGGTGAGGTGGAGTTTAGGTGCGTTGTTCATTCATGCTTCCGCCGAATAGCTCGATGTAACCACCTTTGTAGGCAATACTCCGCGCGCTACCGTCCCGAACTTGACTTGGTATTGAAGGATATCAATGTGAAGATCGTGAGTCGCCGTGGAGCAGTTGGCCAAGGGAATGCCAGTGCTGACCGGGCATGCGCTCCACTGCATTGGACAGAACGCGAGCGAGAAAGTCGGCATTGTGGGTCGGACTGGCTCCGGGAAGTCTTCTGTGGGTGCCTCCTGTGCGCGTCCTCCTCGAGTTGTGGCGTTCATCGTAATACCATCCGCTTTCTGCAGCTTCTGCTCTCCTTGTTCCGAATTATCGAACCTGCCTCGGGCACCATCTATATCGATGGCGTCGATATCACCAAAGTCGGCCTACACGACCGTGCGTTCAGTTTCGTCACCGCGCAGTGCGCCCCTGCCGTGGCAGATGGGCGAGTTCATGAGCGGTTGAGCTGACAGTAGCTCCCTTGCGCACAGTCCGGTCGGCCATTTCGATCGTGCCGCAGAGCCCTGACCTGTTCGAAGGTACGATCCGCGAGAACATCGACCCTACTGGCGCGTCGAGCGACGCAGACATTTGGGTCGCGCTTGAGCAGGTGCGTCACTCAAGCGTTGGATGGCGGCCGCATGCATGCTCATGTCGTTCTTAGACGCACCTGAAGTCATTTGTGGAGACGTTGCCGGGCGGCTTGGACGCTGCCGTGCGCGAAGGCGGCTCGTCTCTGTCATCCGGGCAGCGGCAGTTGCTGTGCTTCGCGAGGGCGCTCCTGCGCAAGTCCAAGATACTAGTGCTCGACGAAGGTACATAGGCTTTGGACACCCGAAGGCTGAGCTTGAGCTAATACATGATCAATATTCTCAGCCACCTCCGCCGTGGACCTTGACACCGACCGCGCTATCCAGGAAATCATCCGCGGACCGCAGTTCGCGAACGTCACGATGCTGACCATCGCGTGAGTACCCCACTTCCACACTTCATATCCGCAACCGGGCGCGTTGGCCGCCGTGCATGAACGATCTGTGGCTGACTGCGTCTGCGTCGTTGATAGGCATCGGGTAAACACGATCCTCGAATCGGACCGGGTGCTCGTGCTTGACGCGGGGAGGGTGAGTCTGAGGAGCTCTTTTGACAGTGGGTGATGCGATCTAACGGGGTGGTTGTCGCACGTGTTGCTTATAGGTCATCGAGTTTGATTCTCCGAAGAACCTGCTGGCGAACAAGCAGAGCGCGTTCCATTCGCTCGCGGCAGAGGCGGGTCTCTCATGAAGGTGGAGGTGGCCAAAAAAGGATGAACCGTCGCGTCAAGAGTGGGTGTTTCTTGCATATGCACCGCAATTTCTTGTAGAGAAGTGCAGTCGAATACGGAGCACAGGCCTAGGAGCGTCGCTGGAGTTGGCTCAAGACTCAGTCGGGTGCAATCTGTTCAAGTTAGGATACTTTTGCTGAGCAGATTTGTTGGAATTGTGCACTCCTTGCCGGGCTGCGGCTGCGCAGCGGGCGAGCTGCATAGTGAGCGGGCGAAGAGCGGAAGGCTAGAAAGGAAGAGATTAATGACATCATGAGTCGCGGGAGGGAACAGTGCTTGTGTTGCGGATGGCTGGTGATGATGGTGTGTGCGCCGGGTTTTGCGGTGGAATCGAATATCTCGAGGGATTTGATGGTCGGCGGGCGCACTGCCAGTGTCATGATAGCAGACAGCGAGCCTGCAGTGATTTTCGTGGCAAGACAAGAACGGGGTTGTGCTCAGCGATATGCGGCAGAAGGGGATGGGCGCGAGGAACGAGGAACAAGGGTACGGAATGTCTTCGTGCAACCTCTCTACACGCGCAGCGATACCCCACGAAGGGAAAACATACAGCATTTTTGTACTTGATATATCGACCGCGACCTGTGTTGTCGCGTGAGATCGTGTTTTTCGACAAACTTCGCGGCCGTGCTCTTGGCGATCGACCCTCTCTCACCTTCACCGCTCCCCGCTTCCGGCCAACGATCTCTCCGCCTCTCGCGTCTTCCACCCTCACCACCACTACCACCACCACCACCCTGCTTGCTTCTCGTCCGCCACGTCCGCTCGACGCTACGCTCCTTAGGTCCTCGTTCTACCTGCTCTCTATGCTATGCCCTCCTCACGCCGACCTGAAGAGGAGTACGACTTGACGATCGTCGACCAAAAGCAGGACTCACGCCCATTCCACGAGAGAGTCGTTCCGGACATCGTGAACCCGCCCACCGAGCACGTCGACCGTGACAGGATCGTCAAGCCAGAAGATGACAGGGGTTCCACCTCCTCCGACTCGACCTCTACAGACACGGACTCGGAGGACGAGTTCGACTGGGATGCCGAGGACGATGCAAAGTCTCAGAAGATCGCTGCCTCAATAAAGGCTCGTCGCGGCTACGCCCTCTACCGTGCCTTCATGAAGCTCCCCAAGTTCTTCCGTGTCCTCCTCATAGGCGGCATTGGCGCCGCCATCCTCATCACTCCTCTCTTGGTCGTCAACCTCCGCTTTAACACGAGCGTGGTCAAGGCGCAGGTTCACGTATGGTCCCTGTGGCTCGCTATCACCTGGGCGGCGGGTGTTGTAACCTTTGTAGTCGTCGACGCCATTCCGCATCTCGTCCTGGTCGTGCTGCGCATCACGAGCTACAAGGTAGAGCGCGCGAGAGTGTCAATTGAGGTGAGTGACACACGTCTTCAATATGGCAGCGCGTACGCGGTGGATTTTGACCTGTTTTGCGCAGCTCATTGCCGCTGTGCGCGGCTGGCTCAAACTCGCGCTCGACATCGTATGGATGTGGATCGCGCTCTCGGTGATCCGCGCAACGTATCACCCACCCGGCTCATATTGGATAATCATCAACCGCGTTATGCAGGTGCGCGTCCTTCTGTTCCTTTTTGCTTCGGTGGCTGACTCACCTGCGCGACATGCACAGGCATTGTTCTCAGGAGGACTGCTCTTGCTTGCCGAGAAGGCTTTCCTGCGCTACGTCGCGATCAACTTCCACAGGAAGGCGCTCGCTGACCGTATCGCCGAGAACCAGCTTGGCCTCCGCGCACTTGACCGACTCTCTAATGCCCAGCCCGCGCCCAAACGTAATCCCTACAAGTCAGGCCAGAAGGGTCACCGCTCGCGCGGCTCCAGCCTAGATATTCTCGGGATGGGCGGCCGCCGGAGCCGTCCAGCCAGTCGGGCAAACTCTCCTGAACGCAGCGCGAGCGCGGAGAAGAACGGGCATGGAGGCGCAAGCACAACGGCATCAGGGACGTCTTCGCCATCGCCCTTAAAAGAGAAAAAGTGGTTGAAGCGGAACAACAAGCGGCAGCGGCGCAACGTTGTCGCCGCGGTGATCGTGGACCAACTCGGAGGCGCACTCGAGCAGGTGACGCAAAGCCAGTTTGGGAGCCTGGAGAGCGCGGGGAAGCTGGCGAGGAAGCTGTTCAGCGCACTCAGCGACGTGCACCCGCCCAGACAGCATCTCATTGTGGAAGGTGAGTGGGTTGGTGCTCGCATCAGGGTGACGGAGTGGCTCAAGGCTCTTCTGTACAGACTTCTACCCCTACTTCCCGACCGTCGCAGACGCAGTAAGTAGAGGTCATGCCTGACCTAAGTGAACCTTGTTGACGTCCTTGCAGCATGCAGCGTTCGCACTATTCGATAAGGACGGCAATGGCGACATCTCGAAAAGAGAAATGCGCGAGGCCGTACGTCGTATCTACCGCGAGCGGAAGGCGCTCACCGCCAGCTTGAAGGCGAGTTGTGATCCTCAACAATACGCGGACGCAGCTGACTCGTAGATCACAGGATGTTGGATCTGCGGTCGCCAAGCTTGACGCTGTCATGCTATTCGTTGTGCTTTTAATATTCATCTTCATCTGCTTGCTCATCTTCAACCGGAATAATACGATTGCATCGCTCGTCCCTCTCGCCACTATAATCGTCGGTTTCTCGTTCATCTTCGGTCACTCGGCCCAGACGCTCTTCGAATCGGTACGCGATCTCCCGGCTCGTCTCGCAGTTTATTGCTAATGTTGTGGTTACATACAGCTCATCTTCATCTTCTCGACACACGTCTTCGATGTGGGCGACCTGGTGATGATCGATGATCAGGTTTTGTTCGTGCGTGAATTCGGACTATTCTCGACGACGTTCCGCCGAGTCGACGGCATGGAGGTCATCGCGCCAAACTCGCTGCTATCTGGCTCGAAGCTCGTGCACAACCTGCGGCGGAGCAATTCAATGTGGGAGACGACGACGCTCATGGTCTCGTACGACACGCCACTCGAGACGATTGAGCAGCTACGGCTGCGGCTGCAGGCGTACGTGAGCGCGAACAACCGCGAGTGGTCCGGCGTGCTGCTCAACATCGACAAGATGGAGTACCAGAACGCGATCCACCTCGTCATCGCGATGGAACACCGTCCGAACTGGCAGGACTGGGGCGGCCGCTGGGTGCGCCGCACCGCGTTTATGCGCCACCTGAAGCAGGTCCTCGAGGAGCTCGACCTGCGCTACACCGAGCCCATCCAGCCCGTCATACTCCCCCGCGGCGTCGGCATCGGCGCG
>CCBP010000462.1:39950-55811 GCA_000765035.1 Trametes cinnabarina
GGAGGTGGCGGTGATTCGAGCGAGCTGTTCACGATTACCTACACTGTCTGACCGGGGTCTGCTAATGGTCGTGGGGGAGGCGGTATATTAGATTGTCATGCTTTGCTGCTCTGATACCTCGCAATAATTAGATCCGTAGATGCATTCATACCAGGAGATCGTGGCTGAGATTCGCACAATTTGATCAGCAGTGAGTGGTAGTCCGCGGCGAACAATTTGGTTACAACCGAAAGCGTCGGGCTCTCCCCGTCCCGCTTCTTCGCTATGCCTGTGCTACCTGCAGGACAATGTAGAGGCACTGGGCAAGCTTGCTGAACGCGGCGGTCGGTATTGGAGGATTTTAATCTTATCTTTGACGACTTTGCCGTGCTCGTGATTCCTCTGAAGCGCTACGCCTACATGTGTTCATGATCCCACATCCCCCTCGATCGCCGGCGCATTTATGCATCGGGGCTCGGGCCGCCGCACAGAGCGATCATGCTGAAATGCATGCTGGCCGTGTGCGCGACGTACAGGTTCCGCACGACCTTCGCAACGTCCTGACGTGCACAGCACACACACACACCGTTCAGCATCGTTCGGTGTCGGCGAAGAAGCGAGACCCCGGGGGTGTGGGAGCTTACCTTCAAGAAGTCCTTGCACTCGCCCCGGTCGATGGGACCGACCCGGCGGCCGTCGAGCTCGAGCAAGCGCATGCCGCCCTCCGTGACGGGAGTGCCGTCCACGTCGGGCGGGCGGGGAGGGCGCCTGGACGAAGCAGGTGAAGTGCAGGTCGGTGTCGAGGTCGGCGGGGACGGCGGTCTGGCCGCTGGACGCGGCGTCCGCGTGGATGTTCGCGAAGAGAGGCGTCGTCTCGAGGATCTTGGCGCGTTCTTCGGGCGTCTTGTCTGCGATGACGACGGAGGGGGGTGGGGGAAAGGTGAGTGAGCGATCAGGAGAGGGAATCTTTCGCGACACGAATGTTGTACGAGCGATGGAAATCACCTTTGCAGATGTCGATGAACTTCTCGATCGGGCTCTCGGGCGCGAACGCCACGTCCGACTGAGGGAGTCGCGTCAGTCGCGTCGGTGCCCTGCGCGATGGGTCGGGGGAACTCACGTTAATGAGGGCATGGAGGAGCGCCATCGTCCCACACGCGTTTGAGATCTGTTGGCGACGGAGCGCGGAGCGTCAATGCACGTCTCGCGGGTCCATCTGCACGATATGCCGCACGGTTTGCTTCATCCAGAACACGGTCGGGTCAATTGGGTGCTGCCCCTCTGCGGCGATCCGGGCGTCCTCCTCGCGGCGTTTCTGTTCGTACGAGTCTGTGATCGGGAACAAGAGGATGACCGCCTTCGCGGGCTGGGTGACCATAGCGAGCAGCTGCGGTGTGGTCGAAATCGTGAGCGGGCTAGGTCGGCGTTGAGCGGGGTGCGGTGTGTACGAGGACCCACGTCGTTATCCAGGCCGTAGATGTCCTCGAAGTGCGCTTGGCTTTCGATTAGGCCGGCGGCCACCGCCCACTGTGTTCATAGACAATGTAAGCCACATCGCTTGCGGCACCATACATGGGGAGGTTGTGAATCGCACTTTGGTCAAGACCTACGTTCGAGAGCGGGTTAAGCCTCCAGCCACAACGTAAGATTCTGGTGAACGGCTGCGTGCCTCTGGATTGCTCTCGAGCGGGATCCAAGGACCTCCTCCGGTGCTTTTATCGGCCTTCGTTTGTGACATGGCGCGTGTATGTGTCTGTTGTATATTCTGTTGTGGTGAGCAGTACAAAGAAATGTGTCCAGCACGAGTCAACCGCACTGAAGGGTACGTCATGGTGTATGAGCGCTTGAGCGCTTGCACAGACAAGCGTCTGGGCACTGGCAGTAGCGTCTACATTTGCGTCTTGAGCTCTATATGATACAAGCTACTGCGACTATTTATCGTACAATACTACGGCCCCCAAAGTCCTGACTGTTCATCGACATCCACGACTCATGACGCTTTCGCCTCGCCCTCTTTCGCTTGCGCGGCATCCGCTTGCGGAGCATCCGACTTTGACGCATCCTGCTGCGCGTCCGCCTCGTAGCCCTCGACCTTCATGTCATTGAGACCGAGCTCCTCGTTCTGCTCCCACGTGCGGTCGTACATCTCGATCGTCATGTTCGGATCGGGATCAGGCGCGTACGGGTTCTGCAGGTACGAGTTCGCGAGCGGGTCGTCGAGGATGAGCGTGAACGGGTGCTCGACGTTCTTCACAGCCTTGAGCTTCTTGAGGAACTCTTCGAAGGCGTCCTTGTCGCGCCTTGCGTCGCCAGACGCGAACAGCTTCTCCGACAGCTCCTCGTAGATCTGGTCGAGGATACCCTCCACAGTGGTGAAGCGACCGCCCAGCGTTCCGGCCTGGAGAACGAGCTCGATCTCAGGTATGCTCATACCACAACTCTCGCTCTATCAAGACGATCAGTAACGTGTTGAGCCAAAACCAAAGACCATGAACTGCATACCTTCAGAATATCACGGCTGAGGTCATCCTTGTCCTCTACCTTGAGAGTGATCCGCTTGCCTTGCGGAGAGATGGCGCCGCCCGACTTGACCTCATTGTCACGGTATCCGCACTTGTCGCAGTTCGTCGCCATGATGAGAACATCCTAGAGGTGCGAATTTAGTATAGACGTTGAGCTGTACATCGGACAGGTCACACACCTTGAAGTAGGGGATGTTGATCTTCTTGATGTTGGTGTTGCACCGGTGACCGCAACTTGAGCAAGTGCCCGGGAACGTGAAGACCTCCTCGTTCTCGTTCAATGGCTCGTCTGTAGTCTCCGCCTCGCCTTCCTTCTTCTCTGTCGTCTGCCCATCAGCGTTCGCCTCCTGTTCAGAGTCGTCGGGAGCGATGAGGCCAAGGAAGATATTCTGTTCGCGCGTCCTGTGGTAGGTGCGCAGGTTCCACTTGGGGTCGGCCATGCTTCCCACGAACTCGACGAACGAGTTGCCGGCGGGGTCGTCCAGGCGGAGGGTGAATGGCTGCATAGGCGTGTCGATCTCCGCCGCGCGTTTGGGCGCCTTCACTTCGCCAGTCTCGTTCTCGTTCTCATTCTCGTCCACGTTCTCGTCATCATGATCGCCGACGATGTCCCGACACCGCTTGAGGATGCCCTCGATCTTCTCGTACGCTGCCGGGTTCTCGACGCGGCGGAGAGGCTGGTCGGCGCCTAGGTCGGAGATGATGTCACGGATGAGACCCTCGATCGTCGTGAGCTGACCGCGGCCAGGAGGGATTGTCAGCTCGAACTCGGGTATCTCGACGGTACAGGTGTTCGACTTGACGAGTTGGCGGTCAAGGTCTTCGCGTCCGAGTACACGAACGGTGTAAACGACTCCTTCCGCTGCACGGCATGTCAGCGAACGCTCCGTAGGGCGAGGCATAGATACTCACGTCGAATGGTTCCTGCTGATTGTACTTCGTTGTTTTGGAAACCGCAGTGTTCACACCGGAAGGACATTACGATGACCTCGCGGAAGTATGGGATCGAAGTCAAGAGCAATCTGGTTACTCCCTGAAGAACGAAACAGCTGGTTAGTCGATTTGCATTCCGAGACGCTTGAGTAGCCGAAGACGCACCTGCTTGTAGCATCGCATGCACAAGGACTCGATCTCCTGAACAGGCCTTTCTTCGTCAAGAGTCACCTCGACGGTTTGGGCCTCAACACGGAGGTTCTCAGTCTTGTCGACGACCGAGCCGATGGTAGGGAAGAGTTCAGGGTTTGCCGACATTACGAGTTGTTCGCCAATCTACAGTGGGATGTCAGGATAGAAATAGGTAGTGGTCGTGATGGTGGTCGTAAGAGTTGAAGAACAGCCCAAAGACCGCTATTCGATTTTATAAAGCACCTGGTTGAGGGTGGAGGCCTTGCGAGAGGTTTCGAGAGTCGCAGCGCCGGTGGCTGAAAACTCGGAATCCGCGATGGACCGCGATTACATTGGGATGACATCACGTGGTGCCTGTTTCCGGTTCGAACCCCGGACAGCGCGTCCTTTCTTCCTGCCGCGCTGCAGTCTGCAAGCCTGTTGTTCCTTGTCCTTGCCCCCCTCCCGCCTTCTTCGTTTCTGACGGCCACCATGTTCTCCAGCAACTCGTACACGTCGGGCCAGAACAACGGGAGTGGACAAGAACAACGATCCCAGTTCCCGCATTCCCACTCGCACCCCGTGCAATTCAATGGCTCACCTTTCTCGGTGGCGGGAATGTCAAACCAAACAGCAGGCAGCCCCAGCGTCCGTGGCGGCTCCTTGGGTATGAGCATGGGATCGTCTTTGAGCATGGGATCTCCCCTCAATGACGGCTTGTCGCAATCGAGGAGCCATTACCAACCCGGCTACCTCATGGTATGTACTTTATCGGTGGCTGCTGTGGATGAAATGTCTCATACCGCGTCTCCTGTCGAAGTCGGCGAACCAGAGCAGCGTGAGTTTATCGACCGACTCGTTCATGTTCACACGTGCTCATCTTGCATCTGCGTCCCAGTCTTCGCCTCCCAGTACGCGTCACGAGGACCCGCCCATGGTTCAAACAAAAGCCAAGATGAACCACGCCTTCTCAGGAGGCGCCATTGCAGACTTCGGCATGGATTCCATGTTCGAGAGTTCGAGGTATGTGGAAATCAATTCTCTGACGCATCTGTAACCGTGCCCGAACTGACGACGCGATAGACAAAGGCCGAGGCAGACATTTGCGGACGAGGACGCACCTCCTACGGCTTCCGTCAACGATTTGATCAACGAGATCCCCGAACCAAGCTCGGGTCGCTTCCCCCAGAAAGTGCGTGCTTTGTGCAGGCTCTGTAGAATTCACCTGACTGCTATGTCGCAGGCTGCCTTTGAGCCCTCGCAGAGCCGTGCTTCGCTCTTCAGGTCTTCGCACCCACTACCCCAAGCCCCCAACGCCTGCACAGCAGTCAAATGCCCAGCCACTTTACGTTGTTGTGTTCGGGTATCCGCCCGACAGGTACAGCGTCACCGTTGAATATTTCCGCTCCTTGGGAGAGACCACAGAGCCAGAGCAAAGTTCTGAAATCATGAACGCTTTCCGGATCGGATATCTCCACCCTGCGGAAGCCATTCGCGCAGTGCGCAAGAACGGCGAGGTCATCGGCGGTTCCTGGATGGTTGGTGCCAAGTGGGCAGTACGTCTCGTCCCCTCCCGTGCTCAATGATCTACAACGATGGCTTACTGTCAATAACCAGGACCCTGCACAAGCTGACGCGATTTTGGGCCCGTCTCTCGCCCGCAGCACTACTCACTCTCCGGATGTATTTGCCCCTAGTCCCGATGGCAACGCTGTCCCGTCCTCCTCGTCCAATGTCTTCGGCCCTTCCCCCTCATCGCGCATGAGCGTAGACGAAATAGTCCCGCGCAACGGAACGTCTCGGGGCGCGGAGCCGTCTACGCCGACCGTTGGTACACCGATCAAACTTGCGCCCTCCGCCGCCGCATTCCGCCGGGGGGGCTCGAGTGCCCCCGCTACTGTAGCCAAGGCCGCTTCTGTCGTTCAGCCGCTACAGGCCCTGATTCCTGCGTCTGCCTCCACGGGAGCCCAGCAGTCTCCCTCGAAGGGCGTGTTGGGTCAGGTTTCGGACCTCATCTTTGGGTGGTAGCATCCGTATGTTCGTTATCTCGTTCTGTCATGGTCCAGGTCGCAAAGCTCCTTGTTCTTATACCCCGCTGCGATGGTTGATGGGCAACGCGTCGGGGTGTGGCCCAGTGCTGTGATATCTCATTCATGATGATCAGACCAGTGAGAGTCATGCTTCAACTCTTCTGTCTCTGGTACGAACGCTCTGAGCAATCACTGGGTGAGGTGTGTGGAAAAACAATTCGCCAAGTCTCGACAGAATATGTTCGACGTATGACGACGCCACACTGTGCCAATTGTGGCTATGCTCTTCGGAAGACGCTGACCAGGGCGGTTCCCTTTGTGGCGTTGTGGTTACGCTCGGTCTCGAAGTAACCGTTGCAGCACGACGAGGCCCGTCGACAATCGTAACACGACTGCGTCGGATGTTCAGGGCGGTGCTTAGCGTCTTCCTGAACTTATTTACTCTACACAGCAGAAGTTGTCGCGCTGCACCTCAGGCACCAATACTGTCCATCAATATTCACTCGGCACGGCTGCAACTGCATCCACCACCTTGGCGCGTTCATAAGATTGCTGGGTGAGTCGTCAACTGCCTATCATACAACCTCGTTCTGAGATGCAATAGTGAGGCCAGTGCATCGCAGAGGTCAGTGCTTCGCGGATCTCGTCCGCAGCTTATGATGACGCGAGGCTGCAAATGCAGCCCCCTTACACTTTGAAACCCAAAGTTGCAGCTACTGTGCTCGCTGATGCCCCACCAGCCGACTTCCGGACACTGGCGCAATGACACGCTGGTGACTTCCGCTTAAGTGCAAGTTGCTTGATTCCATCACGGTCATGATTTGGCGCCAATCTGCCCTCCGACCATCTCCTTATAACCGTCTTAGAGGCGGGGCAGCGAGCAACCACGGATGGCTTTACGCCTCCACACCTGCTGCTGGCTTCTATATTATTGACTAAGACGCTTTTTTCTTATCTGTTCTCGGGACCACACCTTCTTTCCCTGCAATTTAATCGCCATTGTGCCCCAGAAAACGGTAAACCTGGAGCGCAGACCGTACAGCAACTACGGTCAGATATGATTTCATTCAGACAATGCTTCTCTCCACTGAACGTTCCAATCTATCAAGAAGGTTCCCACATTCAATATAGCTGGACGACAATCAGCAGTCCATTCGTTCAACCAGCATGCCCGCTCTCGCCATGCTTTCCCCAATCAAAGAGGCGGAGGAACTGAGCCCGTACTGTAGCTCATTCCGCCATGGACGGTACCAAACTCAGAAGTCACCAGGTGAGTACTTATTTCTTTATTCCTTTCTGACACCGTCCTGAACAAGACGTCGTGACGCGAAGTCGCAGTTACGAAGACCCCGGTGTACTACGTGCGGGAGGCAGCGATGCCCTCGCCGGTATCGGGAGAGCATACGATGGACGACCTATGGATCTACGACTGTTACGTTGCCGAAGACGCCACGTCTCCCGGAGAATATCCCCGCTCGCCGTCAAGCCCGGCGGCGTCCCACAGTCGCTCAGTTAGCCTGCCCTCAACCACGGCCAGCTATTCGCCCGTGATCACTGTCCCCATCGTTCAGGAACCTACGCCAGTCAACAGCGAGGTTGCACCCAACGCTTCCTACGCTGCGCAGCCCGCTTCCAGATACAATGTTACCGAGGCGTCAGAGGAAGAGACCGCATACGGCCCCTTCCCAGTCATCACCACCTCGGTAGGCAGCCCCGGTACGTCCGCAGAGTACCCAGAGTACTCTCCCTTGGAGCAGGAGGCCATACCCATCTGGGAGGTCATCGACCAGCTCGCCGACTCCGCAGATCGCTTCGCCGGACTGGAAACGCTGCTATCTGAGGCGGGATCGGCCGAGTCTCCTCCTGGGATCGACGGCGACGTGGCGTTTTGGATCGCCGAGGGTCTGAACATGCTCGTCGGCGACTATACCGAGGTCGCCAGGGAGCTCCTCGAGTTCAACGAATTCGTGGAGCAAATGCTCGCACAAGACCAACAGGCATTGGCGTCTCGTCCCGCGGCGACGGTAAGACACGCGTCTTTCTCGGAACAGGACTCGAAAGAGGTCCTCGCCCAAGCAGCGAAGCTGTCGAGCGTCGAAGTGCAGAAAGAGCTCGCTGCGTTGGAGGCCTCAACGCCGCGTTCAGGGCGGAACGGCAAGAGACAATCGCGCGAGCGACCGCCGTCGCTCAAGCTGTCTACAGATGACGCTGTGCTCCTCCAGGCGATCCGGCCACGGTCGCGCCTCCAAAGCGTAGGAGCGCTCAACCGTTTCTCGGATGATGAGTCGCAGAGTAGGCTTGAAATGCTGAGGAAGCACCGCGTATATGCTGTCTATGGGGAGGTACGTGCTGCATCTAGATGCGGTGTTTGCTGCCGTGCTGAGACTCTCCCAGGAAACGCCTGTGGACGACAACTGCTCGATCAGGAGCATAGTCGATTACGATGCGATAGAACCGATGGACGAGGTTCAAGACGCAGCGGTGAGAATCGCGCACGATCTCAATCCGACCCCGTACTTACTGGTCTCGCTAGGCCCCTGGCGCTCCTCGACCGAGGCCCACATCAGGACAGAGCATGATGCCGCGACCGTTGTCATCCCCGGTCACTTTCGCCGGCGCTGGGAGATCGGCCGGCCGTCGTCCGCCATCGCTCACCCTGACCGACCCCAACATTGAGCAGGCGAGCCAGCATTCCGTGTCCAGCTCCGTCTCCTCCCTCTTCTCTTCCCTCCCTCGCTCGTCGGTCACGGCCGACTCCTCCCCTCGATCGTCCCCCCGTCAGTCACTGTTCGATAGCAAGGGCGATAAGCAGCGCTTCCCGACGGCGTCGGGGAACATCAAGAAGATGTTTTCCAACCTGTTCAAGAAGCGGGAGAGCGCGCGAAGCTCCATGCGGCCATTCGCAAAGCGCACTGGCGCGCCAGGCTCCGTCGATGCGACTCTGAGCGCCTTGTCGCTGTCGGGTCCGACCTCGAATTCGAGCACGCCGCCGCCGCTTGGGCTCGGGACGGAGGTGGATCCGTTTGCAGCGTCCCCTCCGCCGCCTCTACGAACGCCTCCCCCGAACCAAGCGCACACGCGGTCAGCGTCCGAGGCATCGCCGCTGGACGGCTACTCGAGCTTGTTTAACCCTGTAAAAGCTGCGTCAAAATATCCCCCTCAGCCTCTCTTTGGGGAACCGACGCCGTGAGCCAACATTGACTTATTATACCACGTTGTTTTAGCCTACCGGCATGTTGTATCACCTCGCTGACCACCATAAGATTAGACGTTGTAGTTGTAATGCGTCGCTAAGTTAATGAATGGGAAGCTGGGTTTGCAGGACGTTGAGCTTCACCTATGGACTGTAAGTAAGTACTGTACGAATTGGAACCGGAATGAGCTGCAAAATGTACATGTAAGCGCCGGAGCAAGGTGATCGGCCTCCGTCCTGCTCCGTCATAAACTCGTCCTCCTCGACCCAATCCCGCCGTCCCCATTCCCCGTCCTTGTCTCCCGTCCACCACCTCCGCACTCCTCGCCGTCTTCAACGCCCTCGCTGCCGCTATGGGTCAAGCAGCCTCCCAGTCCGTCTCTGCAGCGCCCTCCGCACCCGCGTCATGTCCAATCGACCACTCCGCGAACAAGCCCGCCTCTCCGTCAGGCCCCGCAAAATGCCCCATAGACCACTCCGCCAAGGCCGCACCAGCGCAGGCACCAGCGCAGTGTCCCATCAGCCATGACACAGACGGCCTCAATCCTTTGAACCAGATGCCCACGCTCTCGCAGGCTCCCGCCGCCCACCAAGCCGTCGCGCTCCCCACCGAGCGCGAGACGTCCTCCATCCCCCGCGACGAGTCTTCGCGCTGGGAGTACCCCTCCCCCCAGCAATTCTACAACGCCCTCGTGCGCAAGGGCTGGGAGACCCCGGAGGAGCACGTCGAGACGATGGTGCACATCCACAACTTCCTGAACGAGGAGGCGTGGCAGGAGATCCTCAAGTGGGAGAGGAGGGAGAACCCGTGAGTCCTGCAGAAGCGTTCTGCTGGTCTGTCATTGCGGACGCGTACGCTCACCCGCCGCCCGTCTGGAGCAGAGACGCGTTGCCTCACCTGGCGCGCTTCAAGGGCCGCCCCGGAGAGCTCTCCCCCAAAGCCCGTCTCTGGCTGTTCGCAGGCTGGTTGCTCCCCGCACGGTTCAAGTAAGCATCCTCTAGCGCTCCTCACCTCGCGCAGGTCCCGACTGACGGGCTGTCACAGCACCGAGCCGCCTTTCGACCGCCACGATTGGATCGTACGCAGGCCGAACGGGGAGGAAGTTCGCTACGTGATCGACTACTACTCCGCCCCGCCGGAGCCCGACGGGTCGCCCGTATTCTCGCTGGACGTGCGTCCGGCACTGGACAGCGTCGGCAGCATCAAACAGCGGATACTCGCTGCCACCGAGGAAGTCTGGGCGAACTTCCGAGAGGAGAGCAAGCGGAACAGCTCGCAAGGCGCACGCTGACCACCGCATGTTGCGCCTATCAGCTCTCTTTCTCCACGCTTCTAGATTCCTGGACCCCTTAGACCATCCGTGCGTCTTGCCCAGGACGTACCTCTCTGCCGAGAGAAACCGCGACGACTCACGATGACCCTGAAAGCACTGGCACTATGTATTTACCTTAGATGTAGGCATGGAATCCTCTATAATGCATTGATTATCGTAGTCTCCTACCACCACCTGCACGTCGGTCGCACTGTCCTACGGTACATGGCTAAGGCTTCGGAAGATCAACGGGGGCGTACTCTACTTATGGATATGGTGAGCGGTGGCTAGCAGTCGGGTCGTGAGTCGTAAGATCGGTGGTGCAAGAGCAGTAAATATGCGTGCAGATTGTGAGGGTGCGTGGGGTAGAATAGTTAGCAAGAGGTCAACGACGACTCAGGATCACAGGTACTGGCGAGCCGATCTCCGTCCCATCTGTGGCTCGTGTGAGCACGATGCTAGAGGCATGCCCTTCTGCCTGGTGGGACGCACCTCGATGATCTTCCAACCGCCGGTGAGCTCGTTGTCGATCTCCTCTTCGACGCGGGTGATGACGGCCGCGTAGTGGCATTGCTCGACGCGGTCCTCCGCACCGACGACGACTTCGCCGGTCTTGGCGTTGCGGAAGAGCAGCATCTCTTGCGTCGCGAACGTGACCACGAAGACGGGGATGTCGCCCTCGAGGATCTTGCCGGTAGACACCTGCATGTATGCACGGACCGTAAGTCATCGTAGAAGCGGACGGGTGGTGTCAGAGGGACGCACGTCGACTTGGCGGATGTCGAGGACTTTGCTGTCGCTGATGAGGCCCTGCTTCAAATACTGCTCCATGGTGGCCCACAACACGTTATACGTCTGCGACGCCCGGTCAACATCGGTATAGGATACCGGCGGCGGGAACACTTACCGCCTCGCCGCACCATGCCTTCAACGCCTCCCGGTCCGCGCTCAAGTACGCGTCGACGACTTCGGGCACGATGTACTCGCGGAGCTCGCGCTCGAAGCTCTCGAGGCTGAACGTCGGGTCCATCGCCTTCATCATCCGCTGCACCTGCGCGCTCTCGTTCTCCTCGAACAGCACGCCGATCGTCTGCGTCACGCTCCGCAGTGACGCCACGAGCGGGTTCTCGCTCTCGTCGTACTGCTGCTTGAGCGACGCGAGCGAGCGCAGGATCGGGTTCGTCTCCTTGAGCTTGTTCCACCGCTCCTGCTTCGGCGAGTCTTTGTGCAGCACGACGGCCTGTCCGGCTCTGCGTGGACACGTCAGCGTCAGCGTTTTGGGATGGTCGAGGGACGGTGGGCATACTCGGGGTTCGCCTTGACGCGCGCGCGACCCGCGATGCTATCCTTGCCGGCTTTTGCGAGGCGCAACTGTCGCCGTTTCCGACGCGCCTCCTTGTCCTCGAACCCTGCGTGCTTCGCGGTACCGCTGTCGTCGAGCGCGTCAGCGATAGTCTCGGAGAGCGTCTTGTACGCTGCGGTGTTGCGTATGGGCTCTGTCGTCTTTTCTATCGTTGATGACACGGCAGCGGACGCGCGGGAGATCTACGGAGGAGGAGCATCGGTGGATGCACAAGCGATTGTAGAATATGGGGACACATACCGCGCGAACGATTTCGCTCTCTTCCATCGTCCTCAGAGCCTCACCGACAGCGTCGCCGACCTTGATGCCAGCTTTTCGAAGCTCCTCGGCCGCGGCGCGCAGACGAGGGTTCTCCTTGATGCTGGACGTCAACTGCACGGCGAGCGATCTGCTCAGTGATCGATTGTAAGAATGAGACACGAGGAGGACATACCCTCGCCCGCTCGTAAGCTTCCCTCGCACGCTTCATGGCCTCAGAGTCCTGGAACTTCTCGACGTCTCCCTGGAGCTGCTTGACGTTTTCTTGGAGCTCGCGATTCTTGCGCAGCTCGTCCTTGAGCACCTCAACGAACGTCGCAAACGGTGATTTGGGAGGTTCGTTGTTTTGCCGACGGGCGGACGAGTGGAAGGACGCGGCGGATGTCCTGGCGGCGTGAGCGGGGTGAAGGCCGAGAGGTGCATGACGCAGAGCCTGTCTGTTGAGCAAAAGAGCACGTATTTGTGCGGGAGCTGCCTGGGTAACCACTGCACTGCGCAGATGACGGGGAAGCATGTTAGAAAAGGGGAGGAGGAAGAGGAGGAGGAGGAGGAGGAGGCTGCAAGCGAATGGACTCGTAACAGCTCTTCAGCAAAGATTATTATGAGAACTGGCGCCCATGCCGAGTCACGTGAGTTGAGCTGCCCCAACCCTATTCCGGGGTTAGGAGCAAGCGTCACAGTGCCTTCTCCCGCTTGCACGACTGAGCTCGTCGTCGTCGACGTCCTGTACCGTACCAAAAACATGCTGCGACACTCATTCACGCGTTGTGCGCGCCTTCCACGCGCATCTCGTGTGCTGGACCTTGTTGCGTCGCTCTCGACCACGACCGCTCAGAAAGCGGCCGCCAACCGCGCCGTTATATTCACTGATGCCGGCAACCCCGCTGAAGTGCTCAGAGTGCAGTCCTACGACCCGCCGTCCTCGCCTCTCGCGGACTCCGTCAAAGTCCGCTTTCGCCTCTCCCCCATAAATCCCTCGGATATAAACGTGGTGCAAGGCGTGTACCCCGCGACGCCCATGAAGATGCAGTTTGGAGGCGACGAGGCGAACGTCGGCGGCAACGAGGGGCTCGCCGAGGTCCTCGAAGTCGGTAGCGCGGTAAAGGGCCTCAAGAGGGGCGACTGGGTCATCTCGGCCAAGCCGCAGGTCGGCACATGGTCCTCGTTGCGGACGCTTCGTGCCGAGGACGTGATCAAGCTGCCTGCGGAATCTTTGAGCGAAGTGAACGCTGCAACGATCACTGCAAGTACCCGGCTGGTACGTGCCTTGTAAGATGCGCCCTGACGGCCGTTCGCAGGTGAATCCGCCAACGGCGTATAACATGCTGCATGAATTCGTCCAGCTCAAGGAAGGAGACTGGGTACTCCAGAACGGTCTGTATCGCCCCCGACTCTCAGCACCCATGCACATGCTCATCATGCCGGTACTCACACGTAGGTGCTAACAGCGCTGTAAGCACTTGACCGCATGGGCAGCAGTCGCGAACGGCTCACCTCAATCGCTCCTATGTAGGTCGGCCAAGCCGTGATACAGATTGCTGCTCGGAAAGGCATCAAGACCATCAATTTCGTTCGTAACAGGTACCTAGTCCAACGTCTTCACACCGTAGAGGCTTGAAACTTCCCGCTGACTCCGCGCAGGCCGGACATAGATCACCTCATGAGCCAACTCGTACAATTGGGAGCGACGCACGTCTTCACGTACGACGCGCTCTCCGACAAGTCACTCGCGAAACATGTCAAGCAGTGGACATCAGACAACGTACGTCCTTCGTCCAGCACCGCGATTGCGCCCTGACCACCCCGCATTGCAGCCCATCCGGCTGATGCTGAACTGTGTCAGCGGTCCTGACACCACCGCCATGACACGCTTGCTAGGTGACAACGCGCACATCGTCTCGTACGGCGCGATGTCGAAGAAGCCTCTTTCGCTGCCCACCTCTCTCTTCATCTTCAAGAACCTCTGTGCGCAAGGCTTCTGGCAGAGCCGCTGGTACCAGCAACACTCCCGCCAGGAGCGCGAGGACTTGATGAAGACCCTCGCTGATTTCAAGGTGAGTCTCACCGTGACCGTCCACAGCCACGGCGTCTCCGACATCGTTGTGGCCCGTTCTGACGTGGCCAATTCCCGCTGTGCGAACAGCTCAAGGAGCCCGAGCACGAGATTCTTGACCTCTCTGCAGAGCCCAGCGATGAGGCGGCGACGCAGAGGCTCCGACACGTCCTGCTCAAGATGGAGCAGGGCTTTGGCAAGAAAGTGCTGCTTCGGCTCGGATGAGGTGTTCCTCGCAGGCCTGCAGCTGCAGCTGTGCGCTACCGACAACATTGTTGAGCGGATGGTCCGGTCCACACCGCGACCTCGTAATTATGGATGCACCAACCTGTAACGTGTTCGTCGCTAGCTTGTTCAAGACTGTCGGTGATTCTTGACGGCAAACGGGCGCCCTCTTAGGCGAAAACCCAGCACCATTTATATATAGTGGTAAGAACAACCGCAGGGTATCGGCACAATATTGGCGCATCAGTGCATTTTCCTCTCCTCGAAGAACCGCTGCGGAACAAGGCGCATTTAGCAGACGTTCGGGTTTGTCAGGTATAGTGTGCTCACCCTGAGATGCCTCATCTGCCATGCACACGTCGCGAGCAGCACGCCGATCTGCGCCAACGTGTACCACACCGCTCGTGCGTTCGTCTCCTCGCTTAGATCCCGGAAGGCGGCCTCGCGCTCGCGCTGGTACTGCTGTTCGCGACGGATGTCCTCGAGCTTCAGATTCAGGTCGCGGAGCTTCTGCGATAGCTCGGAGACGTGCGAGCGGTCGTGTTCCACGTCGGGCTTTGTGGTGCCGACGACGATGTCGAGGTAGAGCTTGATGTGCGTGCTGGAGAACCACGATGTGCCATAATTGCTGGAGAGGCAGATGGAGTGGTCCCCGGAGTCGTGCGAGGTGAAGGTGAAACGGCCGTCGGACGGTCCGCGCGTCTTCACCACGTTATGTCCAGTTTCGAGTTCCTGCAGCATTCGAAAGGTAGCAGGTGCGGCGGGAGCGGAAGCGGAAGCGGGATGTGTTCAGCGGCGATGGCGGGGAGGACGCATGGGCGTTCGGGATACGCACATCGACTTCGACCAGGATTCCTAGATTGGGGTTTTCGACATACTTTTGCTCCGTTTCTGACCACTCCAGGGCCCTGTAGTGTCCTATGCGTGTGTCAACCTACAGACCGCGTGCGCCATGGTGCCACCGAGGACGCACCCTCCACGACCGTATCCGTCGGGAGCTCCTCGACGAAGCACCGCTTCTCGTTGGTGTCCAGGTAGAAGTGCAGCGCGTTGGCAGCCGCGGCGAAGACGAGCAGGAGACATAGAGAGAAGAGAGGGTGCCTGGGAGGATAGGCAGCCATGGAGGGCGGGGAGGGGCGTGCGTCGTGGCGGGGTCGTCGGTGGTCGTGGTGGGAGCGAGCGTGGGAACGTCCTCAACCCCGCTTTCACAGATTTTTGGGCTTTCGCACCTCCTACCGCCATCTCGCCCTTTTCTCCCGCCGTCCCCTCTGGTCCGTTGCTCGTGGCGTCTGCATAGGGCTCTGCAATCATGCCTACGACTCGCTTCGAGCCATCGACGATCAAAAATAAAGTCAAGCGCGAGGAGGTCGCCCGCAAGCAAAAGAAGGCCAAGCGCCAGGAGAAGCTCCAGAGGAGGCTCGCCCAGGCGAAGGCGGAGGCCAACGACCCTCTAGCCAAGAAGGTGCGGAGCAACGATTTACAACCGTTTGAGATCAAGCTGACGACCGTGTATTGCAGAAACGTCTGGCGCAGAACGTGCCGCGCACGCTCGACAACTCCCGCGAGTATGATCCCTCCATGCTCACCGCGAACCCTCACCCGGAACCGGGTCCCTCTACGCTTGCGTCTCAGGTCGATCCGTCGTCTTCGTCGAATGCCCAGCCCGAGGCAGAACAGCAGCCTCAGGACGAACACGCGGCGGACATCGCTACGGACCCCTTCGCCGCCTACTTTTCCCGGGCTTTCGACCCGACCGTCCCTCCTAAAGTCCTCGTCACCACTTCTCCAAAGGCGACTCGGATGACGTACGACTTTTGCGAC